>JAAAKL020003451.1:0-23131 GCA_010016065.2 Carybdea cf. marsupialis auct. non (Linnaeus, 1758)
ATGAAAGTTAATTCAATGTTAACATCCTTAAATGTAAGCTTTAAGCATCGAGTTATTTCTAGCAAGTTATTTCTATGAAATTCCCGTTCTTCTGAATTTTAGTTGCTGGCAGTGTTGTATCCAGACATTTCGTAAGGTGGGGCCATTCCGCCATGGACCCCTAAATACGCAACTGGAACTTCATAGGGTGCCCTTTTGGAAACACTGCCCCCGCCGCCTAAGAGACGTTCCGGCGCCCCTGTCCACATTGCCCCTTAAACAGTGCCTACCATGAAAATGCATGAGTGCGTTCTGGAAAGGAGAGACTGGGTTCGAATTACCCATAGGAGTAGATTCTGGGGGGGCAGGGGGGATTTCCCCTCACTTTTCAGGATGGGGGACCATAGCCGCTTTATCCCCCTCACTTGTCCACTTTAATCCTTTCGTCCTCCCCCACATTCTTTCAGCGATCTGCGCCCATGGGATTGCTATGTGAAAATCCATACTAGAAACAGTAAAATAACAAGTTTTAATAAAATTATGTCTACCTGCCTTTAGTGTAAGTATCAAATGACGGCCATCGATTGCACAATCTCCACCAACCGCCTTCTTTTATGTTTATGCGGTCAGACATTTAACTAGTAAAACACGCTACATTCACATTCGCTGAATATAGCAAAAAGGATGGCAGCCTTTAAAGTATTCAGTGCAAAGACAAACAAGAATTTCTATTATTCCAAGATATTTATACAAGTAACTTCGAATGGTTTACCTGAAAATGCAAACTTATTGATAATAAGTCTAACAAAATTATCATACTTCATAGAACAAAGAACAACTCTTCAAAAGCCAAATGTAAAAGAATGCTTAAGTCACGCAGAACTGCATTCCGTTTGAGGAGCTTTACTATTAGGGAGAGGTAACTGATTTAGGAGGCAGCAGAAATCGGGGAAATGTTTCTTTGTTTCTAAAGCACAATAAGTTCCAACGTTGGCAAAACTGCTCAATTTAAACAGTATGGACTGGCGTTGCAACACATCTTTCATATGCCATAGGGCACTGCTCTCTCAACCTCTTTTCTTCTTCAGACTTTGAAATCATCAACAATCTGTCAAATTCTCTTCTAAACTAGCAAGTAGCTCTCGAGCCCTCTTCCAGAAAACACTAAATAACGATATTAATTTTATGTGAAATAACAAAACAGTTGTGCTTTTGTAATGTGGGGGGAAAGTGATGACGTCATAAAATATAATGGTTTGAAAATAGTACGACTTGACTCCATATGTCTAAAGGCAACCCTGGAATAGGCTGTTTGGCAAAATAACAGCCCTTTAGTGTAGATAGCGTTTAAACTGAGAGGTGTTTGAATCTCGAAAATCTCTGGTAAAATCTCCTTACGTTGCTTCCTTACGTTGGGAACCAGCATCAAATCATAAGGTTTTTGTAAAGACATTTAAAACTTTGAAAGCTGATATCTCGGTGTTGGGAAAGGGTAACACTTCAACATTCAACTTTGGTCCTTGGCGTTCTTGCTAATAGAGCAACATGAAAATTTAGTATTTTCATATAATTCAAACATTTTCAAAGTCGCGACGTCATACTTTCCCTCCGCATTGTCATTTACATGACTGACAACAAAATCATGCATCACTGATACGCAGATTTATTTAAATGAGTTAAAATATAATCAAAGCCTCCCCTCAAATGAAACGGCAGATGTCTATAGCATATTTGCACCCCTAAGGCCGTTCCTGTATCCCTGGTGGAAAACCACTGCCAGTAGGTGCCATCTACCCACAGCAGCTGAAGAATCCTCGATTGTTTGGCAAAGTTGGGTCCAAATGGAAAACTGTTTGCCTTATATCTTTACATATTGGACATGAAATTACAGATCATCGGACGACCTAAGTTTTAGGGCAAAACGCTCTGTAGTGATGAGTGATCACGTTCCAAAGCGAAAGAAAACATGAATCCGAATATAATTTTGTTACACTGTTAACTCATCGCCTCAAAACATAAAATCATCTTTACACGCGTTTGCAAAACTATTTATGCAGACAAAAGAGACTGGCACTGGTTACATATTCTAAATACAAGAACTTTGAGACATGTAAATATAAAAATGCATGAGACGCTCTTTGATGTGAAAAACGCGCAAATTCTATCTGTATCAAAAATTGTCTTGGACAGTTCATTTATTTTTCTAGGAAGTCTTATGTTGCTCTTTCCCAGCATTGGGATTCCTAAGCGAGTTTGCTGTTGCTACTACGCTTGTTGTTGGGACCATGCGTTCAATTACTTACCTGAAGCCCTAAGTACAAGTTTTTAACGAACTCTTGTTTGCAAAATAATGCATAAATTATAAAATGAGTTGCATAAGATTTTATGAAATTAAAAACATGCTTGGTGCTTGGATAAGACACTAGCCACGCAATTACAATTAATATCGATTATGTATCAAATATGTAAAAATTGTATGGTTCAGAATGCCGGACAATATAAGCAGACATGGAAAAGAAGCTGGAAGCTGTAGAGATGTGGTTCTTAAGGAGGATGCATAGAACTTCTTGGACGGATCGGGTAACAAACGAGGAAGTACTAAGACAAGCTAGGACAAAGCCTCTTGAGGACGATAAGGAAGCGGCAGCTGGAATACGTTGTCCATGCCTTGAAGAAGGAAAGTCTAGAGAATCTTACCTGACTAGACGAATAGAGGAGGCGAGAGACAGAGGAAGACTTTTTTGGGAAGTCTGAGGGAGCTGGTGGGGAAGAAGTGAAGAAGACACTTCAAGGCGAGTGACCTCATGCACGTCTCCAAAGACCGGAGAAGATGGCACATCATGGTGGCCAACGTCACATGACAAGGCACTTAAAGAAGAAGAAGAATCAAATACAAAGGAACAGAAGTTATTAGGTGTTCTGATTGACCACAAATTTAACTTTGAATCGCACACCAACCCGCTATGCAACAGGGCTAGCAGAAAAAACTTTCGCTCTTTCCGCGCATTTCTACATACATGGCACGCTCTAATCGTAGAATCATGAGAGCGTTTATGATACGGCAATTCCAATACTGTGTAAAGCGGGCGCCCTGTTTTAGGATAAAATCAAAAGATGACACTAAAAGTATCTACATCGACTGTCCATGTTCATATATTGATTACATTACATTTCTGCGTGACTGCTGGCATTCAGCTTCACATGCATGTCGTCTACCCAACACTTATATGTTGACTACGAACAAAGCAACACTAACAAAGGAAACCCCAATTACAACAGATGGGTCATTACGGAACAAACACGTCTATAAATTACGGAAGGACTTAACATCTAAATACAAAGAAGGCTCCTTTAACAAGTGTCCGTTAACATGAATATTCCATAGCAAGCACTTAACATAGAAAGTTGATCGGATTCATGTGAGAGCCTAAATGATTACTGTATTGTATACAAAAATTACAAATCTACTGTTGATGTGTTGCTATAAATAGATAATAAAATTTACACTTGTATTAAGAGATTGAAAACCTTAATGATTAAAATGTTAAAAACAAAATATAACATAAACCCTCGCTTTATGCAGGATCATGGTATGAAAGAAGAAAATCTCTACAGCGTTAGAGATAACAATGGTTTTGCCTTACCAAGAATAAATACGGTACAGCCTTGACACCAATGGGCATAGGGGAGCAGGAGTCTGGAAACCACACCCCTTCATATTAATAAACATAGATCACTTTCTCAATGCAAAGTCAGACAATAGCATGGCGATGAAAAATTCGCCTGCAATATTTGTCACAGATACATTCAGAACTTAGGAATTTCATAACACTTTGTAGTATTTTATCCGATCCATGCATAAAATTCAACGCGTTACTATTTAGAATTAAACTTAGATTTTTCAGGTAGTTGGGCTATACTATCATTGATGGTTTTAGTTACATAGGCGTACAATCAAAGGGACGTAGGAGGCTGCAGCCGCCAACGTGGGACTAAACAAGTTATTTAGAGCAATCATCCTTTCATTTTCATTATTTTTTATAAAAAAGCATGCAGACTTAAACCAGTTAAGAAAAATTGTGCTACAACTTCAATATTTTCAAGTATACATACAATTGATAGATGACGTCATGGACAGAAGCAGTGAATGTACACAATAAAACAATTACAGTAGTAATAGAAAAGACTTTGAAAACCAACATGTTCTCCAGACATCACAGATGCCCCATGGTAGCACCGACTGACGAGCACATCTAGAGAAATATTGATATTTTTACTGAACGAATGACAAAGTCGCCTAAAGCTCTTGCAGAGTGTTGATCTGAGGCCTCTATATGAACAACATGTGCGACGACTTTGGTACTCTGCTCATCCTCGACAAGGTACCTGCGGAGGATGCTGGCAATATCACCATTGCATTGTGCCATCCACTGTCAAAGTGAATAGTTCTCCTTCATGAATCTATTTTGATATCCGTCGCTCGACTACGGCCTTTAGCACACTGATTACCTCGTTTTGGATATCGTGAGATTTTGCGAGTTTTGGATAGTGTAATAGTGTCTGCAACCTTGCCTGTGCTCGCACTTGTAAGCTATTTTGTGAACAATTTTTAATGACGCTTGATCTCGTTTATCCCTATTGCATCGCAGTTTCATTGCTTCGAAGTGACGGATATTGCTTGCGTGCGAATTCAAACCCCCAGATGCACCTGTTAACTTCCTTCCAGTTGGAGTAACCACTTTCTTAAAGAAACAGGCTTTGTAAGGAAGACGCCATAATGAAAACAGAAAAGACTTACCTTCTTGTTCGTTATACTCCAGCCATTTGTAATCCTTAAAGCAATTTCTGCCGAAGCGACGTTTTGGTTTTCATATGTTCGGATGGGAAATTCATGAGTTGGTTGACGTGGCGTATTGTTGTTGAAAATGGTGGCAACACGATCGGAATTTGTGGAGAAAGATCATTGTGTGACTGAGTTGAAATTTCAGTAATGGTTGACACGGCCTCGGCTAGTTCTGTCGAAGCTTTTTGTTTCAGGCGCTTCAAAGATACCATAGATTTTTACATTTTTTTATACCAGCAGCTAGATGCGTCAGTCTAAAAGTGTAAATCATTTTACTTGTAATTTTAATAGAAATGGATGACGTCAATGTCAATAAAACTGCAACAATCGGTGCCTATGACACTCTTATAGAAGATCTGAATTAAAACTTTTTTGCACATCTCCCCTGTACGGCTATAGTAAGGACTCATTACTATGTAAATCTTTGCTATGTAATACACGCTTGGAAATTTTAATAACATTTTATGAGCGACGAGACAAGGTAATGCTTTTGGTGGAAATAGAAATGAAATGGCATCTTTACAAGTATGAAGCAGCCAAAATTTCTTTTGAAAGGCGGAAAGAGGGAAAGAGGGAAAGAAGGTTTAGAAGTTTAGGTGTGGCCCAGAAGTTTTTCTTACTTATTGGAGACCTAAAAATCCCTAAATGATTTTTAATATAGTTCCAGTAAGAATACATAGCAACAAAGGTCCAAACGTTATTTTTGTGATTGTACATTTGAAAACTTTTTCTTGCTGGTAGGGGGGAGGGACGGACCATATACTTCGTTTGAGAGGAGTGGCCCCGTGCTCTTATAACTTCGTGCCTGCACACATATACTGTCGTCTTAAAAACCCTTGTGGACAACATCATGGAGATCCTATGACCTCTTCCCCTCCTTTTCACTTAAAGGCATATTGATTTATGAGCAACATAATCACATTACATGTTCATTTTCGTTTTTTAACTCTACAGTTATTCACAGTTCCAATTTAATTATACCTGACTTTTTCTTTGTGGGGGTGGACGTTTCAACTGCTCAGGAGCAACAAGAATTTAAATTTTGGCAGGTGCTGTAGAGAATGCGAAGGACAAGGTTAGACAATTGAACATCACCATCCAGCAGCTTCACGGAGAGGACTTGTTACAAAACGACTTTGTAGCTTTTGTCTGCATAGATTCTGGTTCACAACTAGGGAGTGTGGGAAACGATCAACATAAATAAGCTGCTGAAAAGGCACCATTTTGTGTAAGCCTGAGGATACACAACCAATGCAGGGAGGAGGAGCAAAGTAGAGCAATAAAGGATTATCAGATGTCATGAAATAGTTCCGACCCAACTCACTTCAAACAACTTTTAAAGTCGGAGGAGCCATGTCACTCCTCAAGCAAAGTCTAGAATCAAGAACGGTAACTATGGAGATTTTCTTTAGCAAGTGGTTTCAGTTTGCATCCAGAAGAGGAACTGGAATGTATTATCCACCGAACATCAGTTTAAACCTTTGTTTCTTTCTTTGGTTACACTCCGTTGCAGTAAAGTATGTTGTCATAGCGGGTGAACAAGCTCAATAGAAAGAGCACACGTTAGGAATGTGTGGGTAAGGGGTTCGAATACCGGTAGTGATATATTTTCATTTGCCTATTTTATGGTTGTCTGTTATCAAAACCGACGAGATATTATAGCATAACCCAAAATGTGTATCCTCAAAATACGTTTCCACGAATTTTGGTAGGTAGAAGTTTTTGCACTGGACAAATAAGATTATAGGACGTTTGGGAGTCTCTAGTTTGCAGCTCCCTAACCTCAAGTTCGTTCTGCGGTCTATGATGGTCCAATTTCTTACTGCCGATGTTCAGGAACTCATGACTGAAATATAAAGCCTTTTCTTCTACAGAATACACCAAAGAAGTGATTGCTGTTGCAGTTGAGGTATGTACATTTTTTGATCCGTAGAAACAATCATTATAGTTCGGACAGACACATGATCATAACCGAGGTCTATCTATCAAACACATCATCGCTTTGTCATGGCCCACCTGTCACTTTTGCCTAATCCCCAAGATACAAATAGTTTAAACCTCAAGTGAATTCCAAAGCCACTTACAATATATAGGATCTAATTTTATATTTATATCCTTGGGCAGATGGTGACAAAACCGGACATCAAAGAAGGAATCTTGAATTCAAAAATTCTCTGTTGAGAAAACCTATGTTCGAGGGCAATACAAGGCCTACCAAGTCCTTTAGAGCACCCGTTTTTGCAGTTTGTAAGTTCAAGAAAGTCTCTAAATGTTTTAATTTTGTTGAGTTCTTCTCAATTCTGTCTCTAACGATTTTCTTCTTTAACATTTATTTCGGTCTTATTAAGATCATGAAATGTACTTTGCATAAACATAACTTTTACTACGATTTGAATGCCATTGGAATCTTGCTTTTCTGTCATTTAGGGGACAATGGTTTGACGTCTCTGAATGTTACTTGTATTTTCTCCAGGACTACACCTACACACTAAATTACGAACCTCTGTTGATGTAGGTCACAATATTCACAATGACTGCTGTGTGTATCAAGCACGTAGCCAGGGAGTTGGGGGCCAAATTTATTAGGGGAGAGAGAAAGAGTTTGCTAAGCATAAGAGTGCTCGCACCAATCTTGCTCCCGCACCATCGAGTTACATGCCTGATTATTATAGCGGATAGTTATTATCATTCTTATTCTTTGTAATCATTTAGTACGATCTTGGGATGGAAATTGGCAACCTCCATGTGGTCCATCCTGAGTGCTGTGCAAATTTTGATAATTTTGAAAATTTTAAACTAGAAATCCTGGAGACATTTCAACACAACACGAACCATTTGTCCCAGTTATCCTTCAATTTAATGTCGAAGCCCTTACAAAGCCAAAATGTTAAGTCCTCCAGAATATCGCTACTGAATTTCAGTCATACTTCTACAAGGAACCACCAATAATGATGATATTAAGATCTACTGCTATACCCTCCTTGGTTCTCTCAACCATCGAAGATATGGCATCGCAATGCACCGCTAGTAATAAGTATATTTATGCTGATGATATTGCGCTCATGGTTTCCCGCAAGGACTTTCCAGGGACTGAGAGAGACTAATGATTTAGATGAGTTGCGAAAATACCTCCACAACTTGAGGATGAAGTTGTATGCAACCAAGACTGTGTCAAGTGTCTTTCACCTTGCTAATTGCAAAGCTGACGACAAACTGAATGTCACAACATCAGGCGAAAAGAGACCCTTTGAAAGCAATCCAAAACATCTCTGCGTCACTCTCGATCGCACCTTGTCATTCAAGAAGCATCTGTCAGACCTTGCTACCAAAACATCCAAACGATGCAACATGCTGAAACGACTTGCCAGCAATCACTGGGGTACAGATTCTACAACCTTACGTTCCTCTGTCATACCTCTTCCCTACTCTGCAACTGAATACTATTCTCCTATTTGAAGCCAAAGCCACCCCTGACATAAACTTGATGCTGCCCTAAATGAGTGCCTAAGGTTGATCCGTTGGATCTATAAAGTAGAAATTTTGCCAATACTTTGTGGAATCAGATCTGCTGACACTTAGAGAAGCAAAAAGGTCATAGTACTTCTTAACAGTGAAATTTGTAGAAAACACATTCTACATAAATTAATTACCTATCCGATAATCTATCCAAGATTGAAAAACAGAGCCCCACTGTCATGCAGAATGCATAAATGGTCTACTATGGCAAATCAAGTGGCTTCCCCTAAAACATTGGGAACTGTGGCTTGGGGATAACGATTTCGAAACACAAACTTTGGACTGAAATGAGAAAGATTGAAACCGTATGGAATGACTTTCTACGGCGCACGATAAAGGGAGGTTTCAAACGTAGAAATACGCCCCGTGAGGAGGATTTCAGCCCAGAATTACCAACATCATGGGCATATGTAAGCAGTATTGAAAACTTGGGCAATTTACTAACAAGAGGAATATACAAGACTTCTGGAAGACATATAATGTATAGCGCACACGCAACACGATGTGATAACAACTACTTCCAAAAACAGTTTCTGGTTTGCAATGCGGCAAATGACATAAAGAGGAAGCTCGACTCCGACTTGGAGATTGATGAGCAACAACAGACAAGGATAATGATGGTAAAAAAGGACTTATACCTTTAGCTAAAGACTATCTCAGCAACAGAGCCTAAAAAACCAATGTTTTTATCGGTAAATTGATGATGATGCATACTAGCAATACCAACATTATCACCAGGGTGACAATAATGTTAGTTATTATGTAATCGTTACTACATAAGACTATTTTATACGACATCTGTACATATTGAGGAACCTTCATTGCAATTTCAAAAAATAAAATTTTTTCTTGTAGTTAATATAGTTATCCTATTTTTAAACAATGTTCATAATAGGATGAGGAATCACAACCAAGAAGTTCAGTACATTCTTAGTGAATATTTTTTGTAAGAGAAATTCCTATGAATTTGGGGGATTGAAGCTTATTTTAGATGTACATCCCTGACATGCCTCTTCATCTACACGTCTTCTCTTTAATATCCTCCTTAGATGCTTTGATAATTTGTAGAAACGTAATGACCATGGGCGAGCCTTGTCAAATTAGATGTGAAACCAGTTTGTTGTATGTACAGATGCCTAAAAAAGTAATTTGAATAAACGTGTGGACGTGTGGGCTCAAAGCGCGCTTTGAAAACCACCGACACGAGTTCGATACCGGCGCTGGGAAGCTTTGACAACTTCTCTTTACCATAGTCAAGGTGGCAAACCAGCTCAAGTGAGAGAGGTCTGGGAGACAGATATTCAAGACACTTTCACTCTAAATCACTGATTAGGGTGCTCAGAAGATCAAACGGTTGACGTTCATACGTTGATATTGTCGAGAGAAATCATCAAAGTTATTCCTTACAGCTCGAAAGATCGGAATAAAAATGTTTATGGTTTACTGATTTTCATATATTTAGGATGCCCACTTGTAAATGAGGCCAAAAGGGAGATGGTCCTTACTGATCGAAGACGGCAGCTTCTGACATGGCACTGGCATGGCATGGCTTTGAACTCAGGATTAAACGAGGTGTCGGTCATTCTAGAACAGTGGTTCTCAACCTTTTTACCGCCGCCGCCCCCTTAGAGGCTTCTGGGTTGACCCCACCAACCCATTTTCCGCACCCATTTTCGTTATTTTGAGGACTAGATAGTAACAACAATTATTTAAAATTGCAAAGAATGTTTTACAAAGACGAATTTAATAACTTATATTGGGAATACATCAAATACATCGGTAACAGCTTCAGTCAACCTAACCAGTGTTTATCAGCGTTCTGAAAAAATTAACCTAAACTTTACATTTGATGGACATCTACAGTAGGAAAACAGCATTGAAAAATCATAATCAACCCCGGAAATGGTCTTTAATTTTGAATGGGAAGACAGCAGCAATAGAAGCAATAGCTGAGGAACAGCCAGTATCTGAGCGTCGATGAGAGCCCATCTTTTGAAATTGTGTACTTAAATGCACTCCCAAGTGCTTATATTCGATGTTTGAAAGGATTTCAAGATACCAATTTTGAGAAGCATACAATATTATATTTATCCAGACGCCTGGCTGTTTCACGCCCCCCTTCCCCAGCTCTAGGCTTCGCCGTAACATTCATAAATATAAAAAATACGAAACAGTTTGGAAAAACAGCAACTAGTCAATCGCTATCAGTGTGATCCTTGCGGCTGATGTTGCGCCACGAGTTCCTCTATATTCGACTCCAGCTCCGTCAACATTAGGCGAAGATCACCACGCTGGAAGATGTACAGACGACCTCTGTATTTTGCTAAAAGATGAGTAACTGCACAGATTAAAATGGCTGAGGATTTTATAAAAATGGAGCGTAAGGTCCTCTAATGGTAGTACGGATGATACTTTGCGAATCATATTGCTAAAATCTTATACGAAGGACTACTACATAATACAGAAATCAGAAAGTAATTTACCGTTAGTAATAAAAAACACGACTGGCTAGTAAACGCTTGCTTTCGTAGAAACTTTCGTATATGTTCCGTTAAGTATCTTCCAAGCCTCTCCACTGATGTAAATTTAGAGACCTAACAACTGAAGTCTTCTGTTCGATATAAGATCGGTGTTAAGACTAAAGTTATTTCAATATCGACGTTTGAGAAGTTCCAGATCCAAAGAGCAGCAGCAGTCTTCTGCAAAAAATCCGTATTAAATAACTCCATTGTGGCATGTCTCTACTGTTTCCTTTTTAGCCACATGTCATTTCCATATTTTTGATCAACAGTTTGAAATAAATTCGTTTCTTTGCTAACCTTAGACGTTGTGAGATCTACAGACATTATGAGGAAGCGTAGTAACTTACAGTGAAGCAATTATTGCGGTCTAAATGGAGTGCCTCCTACATGGCCACGCGAAGTAATTTTAAACCTTAGATGACGTCACTGAAAAAACTTGATTAAACGCTAAAAATGTTGCAAAGGTGCTGTCTTTATAGAGCTTGTTATGCCTTGCTTCGGACTATTCGTAAATATTTTGAAATATTCTTTAAAAGCCGAGTCACTTTAATTGCAGAAGCAGGTTTATTTTTCTGAGACAATTACAAGGGAACTCTCTGCTCTTGTAAATTTTTGCTGAATATTGTTTACAAATAGCATATTATAGCTCTTTTATTCAAAATTGTATGATCTCTGTTTAGTGCTTTAGTAAGTATGACCGATTTTGCAGAGATACCCGAGAAAAGTGAAAATGTCACCACCGGGATTCGAACCCGGGATCCACTCATTTGAGGCGTGCTGTTCTGCAAACCAAGCTGTGGTAATCCGGTAATAACATAGTCAATCTTTCTTTAGTCACCACATTAGCTCCTAATACTTCACCGGTGGACATCGCATCCAGCTCTACGCAAAATTGGAGACTAACCTCTCTACGCCATGTGACTTGACTATGGTAGGACTTCCATCCGGTTTATTATGCTATCCACAGCCCATTAAAAGTTATAACATCCACGCCACTGGTACTCAGCAACAGCACTAGAACTCCATCTAGGATATCACGAGGATCTTCTACCTCAAGCATCTGTAATGTTACTGAGGCCGTTGCTGAAACGTGATTAGGTATTATTAGACCTGTCACTATTGAAAATGAAACAGTGCGATTGTAGTCCAAATTTACTTGCATTGTTCACCTTATATGCCGCTGTAAATTGTTTTAAGACTTACCATAATTTTACAATTAATGGTAAGTAACAAGTTTAACATATTTTTATACCTATGTGAGTTTCTAGACCGTAAAATAGTTATGATGTTGTCCCACGAACGTCTTCGGAGAAATTCATGACGAATGATGTCCCTCCAGCACCGTGCTGATAATATAACACGTTAAGCAATAGTTTGAGCAGTATTCTGAGTTTTACTGATCATTCGATATACTGGAGCGGCAAACCATGCGGTTGAAGACCCCTGGAGACCACCACTCTAAATGTGCTCTCTCCCCAGGACATTGCTTACTCTGTCTAGGCAATAAGCTACGTTCAAAATCGAGTATGCCACCAAGAAGTCCCAGAAAACAACTAAAGCAAAACCGCATATGAGATTTAAAATACCCATTCATTAATTTTCCCCAGTCCAACCAGGCCGACTATCTCGCTGTGCACAGGCATATTTATATATAAAGAAAATTCTAAAAACTCTGGAAAATTCTGAAAATTCTGAAAATTCTGAAACTTCTAAAAATTTTGAAAAATTCTGGAAAATTCTGAAAATTCTGAAAATTCTGAAAATATATCCATCTTCAGTGCCATATATTCACCCTGTATCATTATAGGGAAATACGTGTCAAGAGTGTAAACATTATTCTTACAGTTTTCATCCAATTTGAAGGGGACAGACAGATTTTACAGAAGCGGATATTGACTTCACATGTTACAGCAACAATACATTCATATTAGAAAAAGAAAAAATATAATAAAAACACAGAACATATAAACATATATAAATAAAAAGTAAAAAGACACTACTGGTACTACTTACTAGTCGTGTTTGTTTACTAGAAATGTGAATAATTTGAGTAAGCATGATCGAATGAGCACTTGATAATATTACATATGTATATATACATGCATTATCTAGTCATAATATTTCAGACCAGCTTAGCCTTGTTATTTCTATAAAATATGTTGATATTGACGAGAATTTCCCTTTGGGGGGAGTTTCATAACTGAAGAAAAATCTTATTTCTTGAATACATCACTGAATACCGACGCTAATTTTAGGAAGTTGGAAAAGTCACTGCCACAGAAAAGGGTGACGAGGTACCATCTCAATCTCTCCTTGAAATGACATATTTGAAGAGTTCTGAGAAGCCTGCAATCATCAGCAGAAGCTTTTTCGCCTCGTATAGTATCATTGACATGCTGAACTGTATGTTTTCTATAATGTACTGTTCTTGACTTAAAATTTGTATAAATGGCATTTGAACATCATCCGAGAAAGCAAAATCATGCTAATACTCAGCTCAAACGTGTTTGAAACTTGAAGGCTACTGAAACTACTAATGGTTGTATTTGGTGGAAGCCCAATGCACAAAATCACAGACATTTTAATCCTTAAAATAACAGAAATGGGGAAAATAATAATGCTTCAAAGGTATAAACAAACTAAGGGCAAAAGCTGCACAAACATATTGCTTTCACAATCAAAGCAATGAGGGTTCGATTATCAATAGGTAGGCAGTTCCTTCCAATGACAACCTATATTTATTCATAGATATGAATATCAATGGCAAACAATCGAGAGAAAGGGACACAGATTGATCCTTTATACAGCTATCCAAATAAGGACTCCTGTTACGATACGAAGACAAGATCCAAAAAAGGGATTGTTGGAATATAATTCTGATACATAATCTTGGAAAGAACTGCGAGCAAGTATACCATCATAAGAGAAGTAGAAATATTGATGTTATTTTGATCTAAACCAAATTCCTACCAGGTACCACGTACCAAGTACCAACCAAAGCCCTAAGGTAAAGTTAAAAATATAAATGAACCCTTCCCCCCCCCCCGGAGGAATATTTATAGCTCCTTTTTAATATCAGGGTAAGTAGGAATAAAAATTTCCTGCAAGAAAGCGTTCTAAACTAACCACAAAGACCATGTGCCTTCGACAAATTGCAGCATCGTTGTCTCCTCATTTTCTTGCCAGTGTGAGGCTGGTTATGTTGGACGAGAGACTTTAAGGTTAGTTGATAAATTCAAGCACCATATTCCGTCCAGTACTAGCCAAGCATCAGCTCCTACAAGGAAGCAACCACCTTGGGATTCTAAAGCCAACAGCACTGCAAGCAGCGTGACTCTGCCATAGGGAAGCATTGGCTTGAAAACCTAGACTGTGCAAAATTGTATACACTTGACCACTTCCGCATGATAGGTAAAGCTAGGTCTGCTTTTCACCTAGCCGATCAATGAAGATATCGAGGAATGATTTCTCTTTGCTTCGAATTAAAAGAGCAATCTTATTCTTCTGTAAAACCCCTTACTAAATAACTCCATTGTGGCACAGCTCTACGGCTTCTACTTTAGGCATATATAACCCTCACACTTTCGGTCAAAACACTAAAAAAAATTCGTTTCATTGCTAACCTTGAGCGTTGTGAGATCTACAGACTTTATCGAGGAAAGATAGTAGCTCACAGTGAAAGAATTGTTGTTGTTTACATGGAGTGCCTTCAACTGGCTGCAAGAGGGAACTTCAAACCTCATGTGACGTTGCCCAGAAGCTTATGTAGGGATTGTTTTGTTTACATATCGAATAAATATAATTTATTCCGATCTATGTTGTTTACAAACAAAGCCCCAACTTTGAGCATGTGCGAAAGCAGTGATGGTCAAAAAGCAAAGGACACTATACAGTTCCCATCGCGAATAATTGATTGTATCCACAAATTGACGCTATTTGGATCTTCAAATTTACGCTTTATCATTTCCGTTGCAGGTTAAACTGTAAAACGTATAAAAACATATAAAATTGTATAAAACGATAGCATAAACCTAGACAACTTAACCGGCTTTTATGTTTTGGAATATGATAGCGGCCGTGGCCGCAGTTAGGAGTGAAGAGTCATTGTCAGTTTCAGGGACCTGTTCGATGCAAAACAGGCCTACAAGCCTAGACCTCAGTAAAGTTAGCACATGGATATTCCGCCAGTGGTCCCAATAAAAGATTGTTTACTAGTTTAATCAAGGAGAGGGAGCATTTCTGTGGACCTTCAGTTGTCAGAGGACCAGGTTGAAGCCCAAGGAAAATTTGTTTCACAATAAAGTTTCTTTGACAACATGGTATACTGGACTTATTGAAACGCACATTTTTAGGAAGGATAGTTCAGTAGAACAAATTTGGTTTTCGAGACAGTGAACTTTATAGGAATTTTATTGCACGTCTTGCATTGAATACTAGTATATCAAAGTCCCTTTTTATGACAGGGAGGAATTATTGCCTTTGAAACCGATGCATGAGGAGGGTTTGAAGGAAGGTGGTAATGTACAGACGTTTTTTGACCCCCAGAGCTAAAACGTATTGGTGCAAAATTTGTCAAGATAGCTCAAATGACAAAATAAATGCCGTGGATTTTTATCATAACATAAAATGAAGAAAAACACATTTTAGACCCTTTTCCGTAAGTTACCGGTGCAAGTGTGGCAAGCGGGTGAAGTAAGCGTGTATATTTTTCAAAATCCATACTTAAATATATGCTATTCATACCAAGTAAGCCTTCAGAAGTTTTCTTTTAGCTAAAAATGTCATTAAAACAGTATGAGGCTTTACAAATCATTTATTAATGAATGCAAATGTACACAAATCAATGTACACATCATAAATGAAACCGATGACGTTTTTACATTGCAAATTTGGAGACTGAGAGCCTCAATCTTTAAAATAAGTTTATTCCGGATTCCCCTAGGGACAAAGCGGTAGTTTAAAGAATAAAAGTAAAGGTCAAGATAGTGGATATTATCTTAAAATGACTAAAGGTTTATCCAAGGAATTCTTGGAAACTTAGCCTCAGTACATGATGCTTCTTTCGAAGATTAAAGCCACATCTCCACTAGACGATTTTCATGACGATCGCAACAGCGATCACCACAAAAGTCGAGACGAAAACACTTTGCTTATCTCCACATGAAGAGCTGAAAGGCGATCGTTACCAGCATTGTTTCTAAACTTTGGCTCATGAAAACTGTGTAAGCCAGTATCAAATCGAGGAGATCGCCAGGCGCTGGAAGGAAGACAGCACAGGGAGGAATGCCCGCCCTAATTGCCAAGAGATTCCTTTGAAGTTGGGCCAACCCTTCTGATCCATTGTGTTTCATAAGCATCGATGTTGCCTAGTGGCCTCCAAAAATGCCCCTTTGTCTAATATGGTGATGACATACTCTCCATCGTTGCTATTTCTTCTTTATACTACAAGTTTACAGGCCAGTCTTAGTTATTTGCTAACATAATATTCAAAATGTTTAGTAGATTAGAAGCCGTCGCATTGCTACTCGCCACCGTGATAAAATGCCTGATTTAGAGAGGCTAAGGCCAGAAAGAGGTCGCGAAAAAAATCGTCGGACGAAAAGTAGAAACCATTTCTACTTTCCGTCTCTCGAATTATTTCGCTGAAGCGATGAAGAAAATCCCAACTGCGCGTGCGTAACCACGATCGACGTTTAGGTGCTCTGACCAGTGTTTAGGAGATGTAATAAAAAATACCCAAATGCATATTAGCAAATAGAGAATGCATGAAAATTCCAGAACTTCTGAAAATCTGATCACTCTTGCTCGTATTTCATAAAACAGGAAAGGAAGTGCTAAAAGGTTAGAAGTCCATAATATTTCTGCTGAATTTTTTTTATCATAGCTTTCGACTGATTCATTCATGAAATGACTGAAATCATCAGTAAAAAATGCTATACACTATCCAATATATATGTTTGTTGTATGTATATTGTGTGTTATGCGTTCCGTAAAAAACAACAAAAAACAACAGCAGCTCATAAGAGAGTAGTAATACTCAGCAGTCAGAAGTGTGTCTAAAACTACCAGTTGATTAGTCTAAAAGGAACAGTGATGGCGATCTGACGGTTTTGTTTAAAATAGGCCATTTCGAATTTTCAGGAGGTAGAAGGTGCTCATTGACAGCAGTGGTTTGTTTTGAGTGAATTTGTTTATCAATGAGATGTCGAACAAAATCGAGAATCAAGGTCGATAGATTGTGTGTTCAAGAAAAGTAACTCTGGCTTGTAGCTGTTCATGTTCGATTTTATAAATAACTTGCTTGTTTCCAGGGCAATTGCTATCCCAGAGAGAGGAATAGGATTCTATGTAATTGTCAAACTTCCGAAATATTCATCTTTGTACAAAATTTTGTATCGACGAATTCTTTGATTTTCTTGAACACTTTACATGATTGCTAATATGAACGTAAAGCTGGTCGCAAAATTACATTAACAGTTAAGCTTTTTCGCGGTATGTATTTGAAATCATATCTACTCTGGTAAGTAGTTCACCACTGGTGAGTTCTTTCATCATTCGATGTAATCAGTAACTGTACATTCATAACTGTATATCCATGTGATTGCCAGCAATTCTAAAATACTAACCATTAACCTCTTCTTAAATCTGTGTAAGCCTACGCCTCCAGGAACACAACGTTCGGATGATCTATTACTTTAAACGCTACGAATTTATTCAAATTCCATGCTAAAGTCAATCATTCTTGTTGAAATCTCTTGCTGTGACTACCACTATTATAGTTTTGATGCCATCCTTGGTCATCCATAACAACAGCTTATTGAGGGGTGCCGTCACAGCTCCCTGTACCAGGCGGATGTTTAAGCACGTTCCTTATCCGTCTCTGTCTTTGCATATCCATAACTCTTCTCCATATCTGTCCCGGTCTTCTTGTTTAAGTATGGCTCGTGAAACAATTCGGACCTAACAGTCAACCCCCTTCAACATATTCAGAGCTCATGTTTCTGCTCTCATCATCTTCCATAGACATCGGGGGCGATAAGTACCTTTTTCTCCTTTTCTTGTTAAAGCATCTTTGTGTCAGCCGTAGGGATTTAAACTCTTAGGCTAGCCCCATATAGAGAAGAATTCCTATGCTTCTTCGCAGAGGCAAGAGCTTATTTGATTTTCGAATCGCTGGAGACAAATCAAGAGAATGTTGAATGAAAGAAAAACCCCTTATTATTTTAAAGTTTTGTACAATTTCTACAGGCTTCACGAGCATTTTTTAAGTGTCAACATACTTTCAATGTTACTAGCACATTGAAAATTGCAAGGTGTTTGTAAGCTTTTATGGCGACTAAAGAATTTTAACACTGGGTCGCCATGACTGGCACACCTATTACCTTAATCCCGAGTTCAAATCCCAGTCGTGTCTCTTCCGTCTTTTATAGATTTACTTTTATCTCTCTGGTATAATGTGTGCTCGATTATACGGTCTGCCTAGGTTAACTATTTTGCCGAAAGAGGACGGACAAGCCCCCAAAACAGGGTGATGGAATAATCAAAACCTTTCCGGAAAATCAGGAAGCCTGTGTTTCAAGCCAAGGTAAAATGTTCATAAAGATGACTTGTTGTGGAAAAAAAAGCTGCATCTGTAAACAGAAAACTGGACGTTTGTCAGTACAAGCCTATAGTACCAGCAGCTCAACAAAGATAGATCCGGATAACTAAAAATATCACCGGGAGGCACCGCTGAATAATAGGTGTGGTACGTATTATCGAGAAAGGATTGTAGTAATTTAGCAAATTAAATGAGCACATACACTTGCTCTGAGTATGCCGGCTTGTCAGTTATGTATGTTTACATGTATGACACAGAGAAGAAAATTTTCAAAGGCTTTTTAAGACACAAAACCACAAAGATACGGATTTTACGTGTATAAAATACGAACATTCTAATACAAACTAGAATAAAGACACACAGAATCCAAATCAGAACGATACCGAAAATTCGTGTCAAGAAATTGAACTGACTTAAATTAAAGGTTAGCCTTGTTAAATACCTGGTTTTGAAAGTTCCGAAATCTGCTTAAAAATGCTGTTTGCTGGAAACCTGTTATATTTGACATTGATATTAGAAAGGAATGGGTACCCTAAAAAAATTTAAACCAGCACAGTATACGTCCCCTTATAGAAAAGGTTTCTGTCTCAAACCAGTTCCACGCTACCCTCCTCATTTTCAGCTATCCCAGATAGCGAAGAATTTAGATATTTTTGTACAAAGATTAAGAACGTAGGTCAATATTCACAGTAAATTGTTATCTTTTCCTACAGAAAGGGTAACGTTTCCGGTAAAGAGGGTCTCGCTCTCTTAATTCAAATAAGGAAAAACCTATCCACCTTTTTGTGGAATGAAGGAGAGAAAAAAGTGTCTATAGACTTCGACTTTCGACAGAGTAAGAAAATTCCGTTGCTCAAGTTGGCTAGGAATCTAACTGGAAACAAGCACAAGTCAAAGAGGTACACTAGCAGACATTCCTTCCAAGAGAAACTGGTTTGGCCGTACTTGTACCGCCACATTAAAAGGCGACACGCGCATTTATGTTCACTTTGGTTCCGTTTGTGAATAACGCAAATAAATATAATTATGGTTAAGTTATGAATAATTGTTTTTAAGAGGACCTTGTTATGGGATATATGAAAGGAAAAGGCACATCAAAGTTGACCTTTCCAGTCCAGGTATTGAGGCCCGCCGGTAGATGCGAGCATTACATTCCAAAGTAAGTTGGGCTGGATTGGTACTTAACTTGCAAGTCGATCAAACATTACAAATAGACTCTTACTAGCACTTGATGTGATCCTATATTGCAAATAAATTTAGGCTTGTTGGACTTAACTGACAAATGGATTATGTGTCGATTTTATATAATTGCACTTAATTCAAAACAATCTTACATTGCTGATGCTTCTCTAATTAGTTACTCGGTATTTTTATTAACCCCACTCTCCCTTTTCGCATATTGTCAATTTTGTATACACAAACAAACTTTCACAGTGGAATATGCGGCATGATTTGAAAGCCATTCTTGAGTTGATAGCTTTGAAATTGACCAATTTAAAATGTGTGTTTTTAAACAACAATAATCCAAAACCCGTTCCTACTGTCATTTTGAGAGACTTTAATAATAGGGTTTAGTTCATGTAACATTTTCTATCCATATTCATTAGTAACCTTGCTATTTAGATGTTGCAAAAAAGTTTAGGGCGCATTTTGAGATACCACAAAAGAACATTTAAACACAATAAATTAGGTAATTTAAATTCAAAACAGTATAATCTAGAACAGTGATATCACCTACCTGTAATACATGATGTAAGTAAAAGATATTCTTTGATCTTGAGTTAGATGAGAAACCCAATGTAGTAATATTCAACTGCAAGTAGAACTTGTATGTGAAAGGGATACTTGCCTCCAAACCTTTAATTTTCAAAGGCAGAGCTAAAGAAGATTAGATAGCTAGTCCTTGTTTACCATGAAAGGTCTTTCAAATGATTACTTCTGGTCGCAGCCGGTGCTCTTGCGCGTATCATTACAAAACAAAGGCATTATTCCATGGTTTCATTAAGGTACAATTAAGGTACTTTCTTTATAAGGTTAAAAAAGTTTGCAACTTCAAGTCTCCTCTCATCTCGTGTATGCTCCTCATGTTGTATGGCACAAAGTGTTTCCTTTACAACACCTTTTTGTTTCCTCACACCAACTATCGTCTCCTTTGAATTTTGTGTATGTTTCTTTAAAGTATCTGACAAAACGTTACAACGACATAGGCGAATAGCAAATACACGAGTATGCAAACTCTTACCGTCGCGAACACTTTATTAGGAACTAGTTGAATTTGCGCTGCCCGGGAGGCTTAGGTCTGCAAATATTGTTGTCTGTGTGAGTAGGAGTACTGCGGCGAGAAAAAGACAACATAGAGACATTTCTCTACCCGTTCTCTCGCAGACTGTCAACGAACTTAAAACTCTTTCACGAGATAGGGATACATATACTTGCGTTCTTCTCAAAGGACACCAGATTGGAGTACACTCATAAGACGTTTCTAACGCAACTTGCACACATTAGACATATGCACATTACAACGTTCTGATTGCACTTGGAATACGCTTATAAGACACATCAGGGAAATTTCGGAATGCACTTTTTATCCACTTTTGGCCTCCAGCGGCCTCTGATGCCGGCCTCTGAGGTTGCTAATCCGCTAGTAACCTACCCCTTGTCCAGGAGAGTGTCTATACAAAGCCTCATAATGATTGGCAAAGCGGTGTGGCCGCCTATTCCGCTTACACACAGATGCGTTCTCGATTATTATATTAGATAAAACTTTACAGCTATGCTTGTGACAGAATGGGACGGAAGGGGAACGTTTTATCTCAATGACTACATTCAGACACCAAAAGATACCGTTATCCTTCCATGGTTCCACGGGGTCTTCTGTTACGTTTAATAATGACTACTTTTAATGGCTTAGGTAGGTTATTCAGATGCACTAACACTTAGACCCTGTTTATACAAGGAAGGTTGCAAATGAGTACGGATCTAAAAAGACCATTCTAAATAGATCATTTTAAACGTTGTTAGACGGAATCGTATGCAACTCTGCATGCACTTTTAATCAGACAAACCAGCGATTCTTTTTATCGTAAATCGAGCTGCACTGAAATGAAACGTTGAAATTTTAATGACGATATTGTCAATGACCAACGTGTTAATATAGGTATAAAAATAAATCATGAATAGAAATCACGACATGTTTACCTCGTACTGGCTCGATTTATTTTCGATCCGTTCCAGTTCCGTTACGGATCCAAGTGTTCACACTCAATCGGATCCAAACTGGTAGACTTTCAAAAGCGGTTCCAAACTGTTTTAAATTACACATTCAAACAAGACGGATTAATCAGGACCTATGTAAGACCAATCCAATGCCCGCCACTTCTTTTACTGATTTATTTGGATCCGTACCCTTGTAATTAGGTCTCATAGTATGATAATAGACATTTGAAGCTTTAACAAATAAAGTGCCATGGCATGAAATTTGATAGAGAAAAGCCAAGATCTACAAGGAAAAAATGGATGCCGTGTACTATGATGAATGTGCAGATAAAAAAAGAGAATCTTTGCAACAATCCCTATTAACTATCTGCTTAGACTTGCTAGATTGCATATATCAAGCACGAAAATTTATTCTTGCACAAATAAACAAGAAGAATGCGGTTCCAACTGAAACATTGTCGAGGCATTGTTTACAAAAAGGTAAACAGCATCAGCTTCTTCCAGCACAAAATACTGGCATCAAGTGGACACCTTTGATTCCACAGGGTCGGGATGAGGGGAAACTCAAGCATGCCGGAGTTTTATTAATCGGAAATTCAATTACCCTGCCAAGGTTTACACACCCGATCAAGTGCAATGTACTGAACACTTTCCCTTGCGTCTCTTCAAGTACTATTTTTTAAACTCATTTGTCACACTCCGACCAAAATACCTCGGCGTAAACCTTGACCGTACTCTCTCATACAAGCAGCACATTATTAATACAGCGGTTAAAGTACACGGTCGCTGTCGCCTACTGAACTGACTTGTTAGCAACCGCCGTGGAGCTGATTTCGTCACCATGAGAACCTCTGCATTAGCATTGTGCTTTTTCTGTCGCAGGATATTGCTTTCCTGTCTGGAGCCAAAGTCGCCACTATAAGAAACTTGACAGCTACGGATATGCTACCAATTTTATGATGTGGTATTGACCCAACCGACATCAGAAGGGATGAAGATATATTCAGCTTTTGCAGATGTGCCATAGCTATTGATCATCGCTTCAACCAAGCAGCAACATGCCCACTGAAGCTAATCAGACTAAAAAATAGACTACCGCTGTCAACACGAATGTATTGCACTGATAAACTTGACCATGATATAACTCCAGACGCTTGGGCACGAGCAGCCTGGAAGAGACGTTGGGCAAACTCGAACTCTAGGATCCGCCATTTCATCCCGCTTCCTATCTCTATGCCTCCAGGATATGATTTCGCACGAAACCAATAGCTCCTAATAAATCAAATTCAAACAAGACATGGACGATTTGCAAGTTACATGCAAAAGATCGGTTTATGTGACAATGTAAATTGCGCGATTTAAGACCTTTGCAGTACTAAAACATGAAGGCATCGCTGTTACGGTAGTACTGTTTTTACGATTTAAGACCATTTCAGTACTAAAACATGAAGGCAT
>JAAAKL020003452.1:0-23128 GCA_010016065.2 Carybdea cf. marsupialis auct. non (Linnaeus, 1758)
GAAGATGATGATGATGATGATGATGATGATGATGATGATGATGATGATGAAGATGATGATGATCACGATGATGATGAAGACGATGATGATGAAGATGATGATGATGATGATGATGATGAAGATGATGATGATGATGATGATGATATAATTTGCATGATTTCGCTCAGTTTACACTAAAAGTCAGTGACAGGCAAAGTTTCCCTGCGTGTAAAGTTAGAACTGTCCTTTTACTCTCCCATGACAGATACTGTGGGAGCACTTGAATTGGCGCAAGAAACGTCAGGTTGTGTCAATACGAAGCCTGTGCTCGACGACGTTAGGCTTCATGAGTGAGTCGGTATCGGGTACTTCTTCCTTTGCTTGCTTGCTAGTCCTTTGCTTATCTATGCACGGATATTTCCGTGATTTGCGGAGCTGTTCTGACTCCAATACTAGACTAGTCATTGTGCATGCTTCCGTTGTATTGTGGGTGACGTGGATCAATAAATGTAATGGTTACAGCAGGTAAAGAAACGTTTTAAATCGCTTTGTTTGGCTTTCGATGCTTTAAATATCATGCTCAGAGTATAAGACAAATAACTATTCGTCACAAAGAGTTAAATCATTTCTTATCGCTTATGCCTCATTTAAATAAGTACGTATGTCTTTTTTTCCGATTTTTTGCCGGTTAAAAGATCATGTATAAGTGGTACAACAAGGAGAGGGAAACCGAGGAGTAGTTCACATCGAGTTAGGATGTAAGAAAATCATGCCTTCTGTAGGAAAAGGTTAGGGAAGGTGCATAAGTCTACTCTATAAACGAAATGCAATCTTTCACTTTTACAAGGATTTTAATGCACAAAGTGAATGAAAAGCACGACTTTAAAGATAAATGTCTACTTCTTGAGCGTATTTCACGAAAATATTGCGACACTTGGAAAGTAAGACGAGTGATGTTTCGTCTTAAGGGTCATGTTTTTATGACAGAAAGTTACGCCATATCACTACTAAGTTCAAAAGGCAGGACTATGTTTATGACATTCTTGGGACAGTTGGAGAGCAAGAACTACGACGTTCCGCCTTAACTGCCAAGTTTTTGTGACAGAAATTTAAACCAGGTCAGTACTAGTTTCAAAAGGCAGGACCATGTTTATGATATTCTTGCGACAGTTGGAGAGTAAGAACTGCGACGTTTCGTAGGCCAGATCACTACAAAGTTCGAAAAACAAGACCATGTTGACATATGTTTTTTGGTGAAGAACGTGTTAGGCTAAAAATTTAATGAAGGTCGTAGGCGTTTCTTTAGCATCTGCTAAGCAAAAATATTAGAGAAAATTTGATCATTGCAAGTGTGCAACGAATAGCTTAAGGGAGCAAATCGTTTAGTCCTATCTTGCAATAAACCATTTGAATCGATAAGAGCAGCCTTCTTAAATTCTTTTGTGTACAGTTATCTTTTACAGATTAGATAAGTCAAGCAGTTACTTTACATGGGTCTGAAACAGCTGAAAAAGTAAAAACTGCCTTTGGCTCCGCTGATTGATCGTATCAACTGAATATTGATGTTGATGATGTAACCTTCATGTAAGGGATTTGCAGTCTGCTAAACTCAAGATTTGGGCTTTGGAGGTTTAGCTATGGATAGTTTCAACTATATAACTTCCGCAGTTGCTTCCGTAGGACCTGCATTGTCTATATTTCAATACTGCATTTAGTATTTGAATGAGGGAGATACGTTTTATATATCAAGGGATACATAATGTCTTTTATTGCTTTAACTGTAATTTAATAAAAGAATCCCAGTGTGTATTTTGTCAGTCTGTAGTTATAATTAATGCAATACTAGATCATCGTTGTCGTCGTAATCATCATCATCGTCATCGTCAACTTCGTCATTTTTTACTTTATCATCTTGTCATAAGCATCATCATCATCATAAGAATCATCATCATCATAAACATCACCATCATCATAAGCATTATCATCATCATAAGCATCATCATCATCATCATAAGCGTCATCATCATTATAAGCGTCATCATCATTATAAGCGTCACATCATCATAAGCATCATCATCATCATAAGCGTCATCATCATCATGAGCATCACCATCATCACAAGCGTCATCGTCATCATAAGCATCATTATCATCATAAGCATTATCATCATCATAAGCATCACCATCATCATAAGCATTATCATCATCATAAGCATCATCATCATCATCATCATAAGCGTCATCATCATTATAAGCGTCATCATCATTATAAGCGTCATCATCATCATAAGCATCATCATCATCATAAACGTCATCATCATCATAAGCATCACCATCATCATAAGCGTCATTATCATCATAAGCATCATTATCATCACCATTATGTTACTCATCATTATCATCGTCATCTTCGTTATCATTATTGTCACCATCATCAGCATGGTCATGATAATAAGGATCACGATACTCATCTGACCATCATCATCGCTATTATTATTGTAATGATCTTCATCATTATCGTTATTGTCATCATCATTATCAAAAGTAGAGTTAAGAATGTATGTGTTGAAGGTACAGGAGAATTAGCAGCGGACACGTGACAGTAGGATTGTGCATACTAACGAATGGTCCAGTTAAGAATGATTTTAGATACTGCCAATTTCTGTTACAACACAGCGAGTAAACTTCACAGAGTGATTTGTTATTGTGTTTGTTATTTTAAAAAGGCTAATTGTTAATCGTATCTTATCACCAAGAGTGGATTTACTGAGGGATTGAGATCGTAAAGTCAAGTGTGGGACCTTTGGGTTTTTTTAATCGCAATTAAATTGTGAGACTCTTTATTGTAGTACACCACTTGCTACTGTGCCAGTTTACACGACAGTTAAAATCCCAGGTCAACTTTAGAGACCCTATGGTTCTGGAGCTAACAACTGATTCACACGGGGGTGATCTCATCCGTGTCAAAAACGTCTTTCTTCGGGTTTCCTAAAACGTCTCGTCAGAACATTAATTCAAACGAGGGTTTTTTATCTCCTTTGCAGATGCATTCAAAACTATCATCCCTGGGTGCTTTCAATCAAGTCATCGATTGAAAATGAAACTTCATATAATACAATACACATGAGTGTCATATGTCCACGGGGTAGATATAAAAAGTAATGTAACAGTTACGCCATTGACAGTTGCGTATCGGGTTTTCTCTTTATAGTTGTATTTTTGGTATTTATTGGGGGATATGGCCCAGAATAAGGACACTATGATTGGCCTTGTGTTTATTGAGTACTGCAACTTAGGAAATACTTTTTAGATATGGCATTAGGAATTGACATCCTTTCCCCTTGCGCTATCGCGTACACTTTGAACTGTCTTATTTCAGTTTTAAATAATAGAATTTTATTTTATTATATGCCTCAACTTTGTATTTCTCGAATTAGATCATTTTCAGTCCCCCTCCCCGCTAGGGCCTGAGTGCGAGAATAGCCACAGCAGGTGAATCCCAGATTTGGATACGATTTCTGATGTTTTGGCCATACATATCATAGTCTCTGGCGCAAGAGATCTGCTGGCGTTATATGGGCTTCCGTGATGAGGTTTTTATATCTAATATTTGCATTTATGCGAGTTTAAGTCAAGAAAACGGAGTTCCAAACTTGCAGTAACGCAACTATGATAATAACGCTTCTCTCTTTTGCACTGTAAAACGTTTCAATGGCAACCATTTTTTCATGGATGAATTTCAAATGCTTTATTTCATCATGTAACGTCTTTACATTTGAGCAACTGGGGGTGTCCTTTGACAGAACCCTTTAACTTCTTCAATCGTTTTGGGTGTTTTTGAAAAGCACGGGCTTTTTAACATCGACTTCGAAAACGATTGTTTTAGGTATAGCAACACTAGCCATGATGTTCAGGTGCATGCGGTGCTTGTTTCATACAAGTTGCCGGCTCTTTTGCAAGACATAAAATGTTTTTACGAAGTCTTGAATATGAAGTCTGTTTTCATGGCTCAAATATTATGCACAGTACCCTAGAATAATCTTGACTATAGTTTAAGGCCCAAACAATGACGTATCTAGGAGTGTAAGTAAGAGGGGAATCGGAGTTTTGAATAACCATGAGTAACCTTAGCCAGATTGGTAGCTTTACTTTTTATAAGGGTAGTTTCAACATCGTAGCCACTGCTCATCAGTAACCTCTGATTGAGAGAGAGGCTACCAGCAGAGTGCTACCATCAAAGACCAGAAATGCCAGCTTTTCACAGTTGACTACTTGTACATCGAACTACAGCAAATAGTTTCTGATGACAAAAAATTGTTAGGAGAAAGCGAATACCCTTGCCTAGGTCTTGAATATGAAAATGCACATATATTTGATATAAGTTTAGTGCAGTCTAGTGATGGAATTTAATGCCCAGCATAACAGTAACAAAAGTAATGTGGCAGTAAAACACTAAAATTGTTTTTAGAGTCGTTATATCAAACCTGGATTCCTCTGTGTCATAATCTATCAGCTGATATTGTGGGTTGTGTTAATGCTACATAAAACGATCTTATTTCACGATATATTTAATCGACCGAAAATTATGCCGAGGCAAGAAATTGAGAAGTGCCTAAAACAGTACTTCCCAACCTCCTTCACTCCTGTTTAATTTGAGTCCATTAGCTTTAACCCCACGTCCCCTCTTAAGTATTACTGTTATTACTTATTGCCGAACTGAAACTATTCGCTGAGGACAATAGCGCTGAAAGTTGCAACAATGCGCGGTTTTTGACAGATTTGGTACAAAATTTTGTTTCAATTGTGCTCAAGGTCAATTTATATGCTTTCCTGTTTATAAGCTCGTCGTGACTGTCGTTTGTAGCATACTGCTCATGAGAAATTTGTAGTTTACAGTTTCCACAATAATTGACAACAACAGATTTATGTTTGATCAAGCACCAAATATACAAACTCCGTAAGGTGCAAAAAGGTGCTGATTGTTGTTGCTCAACGTTCGTGTCTCGGACAGCCACTACAAGGGGAAATTCCTACACGGCTCCTGGTAGCTCAGTACTCCCCTAGGTGGGGCACATACGTCCCATTTGGAAATACTGGTCTAAATAGTATAGTAAAAGTGCAACTGATTCCAAAATCAAGTTAACTTGTAGAATAGTCCTGTTCTGGTGACCCCAGCCACCCCAAAGAGTGACTTCTTTTCTTCCGTATAGTATGTGCATCAATTATCAATCGACGAACCGTTTTATACAGAGAAAGGAATGGTAGACTCGAAGCGCAGAAATACTACTTGAACAAAATGTGGTTATTGATCATCATATCATATCATCATATCATATCATCATAATCAGTTGCGTCCACACGTGAAATATCAACTTCAGAATTTCAGCCGTTATTATTGGCCGTCTTTGAGTACCTCTGAAAACGTCTTGACACACTACTGACCGTGTTGGTCAGTCAATCAAATATCAATCAATTAATCAATCACTCAAAGAATCAATTAATCTCGCAACCAAGCAACCAACCAGTCAATTAATCGATCAATCGAGCAATCACGTAGGCAATGAATCAGTTGATCGATTAATCAATCACCTGTTTGTGTGTTTACAATCGATTGTATAATAAGGGTCACATTTAGTCCATTGATTGATCGATAGAAAGGCATAAATTAACTAAATGATTGGGAACCTACTTGTATGGTCTATAAATGTTGTAAATGTCCGATATACAAGCATATCTTTTGAGCCCTTCAACAAACCTGAATTTGTTCTTCCTACGTGTATTCGACTCTTCTCTGTTTTGGCCAGGAGGAAAATACTTTAGTAGTCGAAGCAAAATGCGCTAAAATAGACGTTTCATGTCTTTAGTAACGGATTGTCTTACAGCTGTGTCATTCGACAAAAAACACTTTTTAATTTACAATTTCGGAGTTCCAATTTTCTTTAGCATATTTTGCCTAGTGTGTCGCAGTACTGGATTAAAAATCTTTCGCTGCGTACGGAAAGAGGGTAAAGATACAGTTCCGAAGATGTGGAAATTATGTCAAACCTTCCCAGGCTGTGAAGCAAGAAACGTGCTCTTCGTTTCCTTGGAGCAGCTGACAAAAGTAATTGAGATCAGAATATTGTGATGTGACCTTACAGTAGAATTTCTTGACATACAATATTGACATGCCTTACACATGACGACTAAAAAAGATCAAGCAATAAATTCTTGTATCCAATAACAGTACACTTCCGTCGACACAATAGAAATTAGATGGATAATTGTGTGTTTTTTTATAAGGGAAGGGGGGAGGGCTATATTTACCTAGACGTCGGTTGATGAGTAGATTTGCTTAATACCGTGGGTGGATTGGAGAAAAATTAAGCCATAGCATCGCTTTAAAGTAACTGTAACTGAAATCGACCTAGTAGGGAAATATCTAGATGTCCAATTGAACTGACACTTAAACGTCTTAACAAACGACGATATAATAGTTTATAATACGATGATGTCAAGGGATCGTCGTTTATTGTTTCCCAGAACTGAATCGTAAACTGAGTGTTACGGAAGCAGTACTTTTATTTCGTTAGAAGATCAAATAGATAATGTACGATTTCCTTAATGCCGTTCAATCGAGATTGCTGAGAGATTATTTGCACACAGTCTTGTTAATCCGTACTTGGTTACTGTAATCCAATCGAAGCATGTGAGCTTAAATTTATTTAATGACATGCGGATGCACAATCATTGAGCATTGTGGTTAATCGGTGGTTAACATGGCAGGTCATGATGTAGTATAAACGGTCTTCTCCTTTTCTTCTTCTGTCATCTTCTTTTATTGTGCAGTACTCACCAAAGTTTGTCAATGATCCCTTATTTCTTTAATAGAAACATACTAAAGCGACGAATTCAGTAGAGATCTGATTTTGGGGGGAGTTCAGAAAGAATTTGTAATAACATGCTGAATAAGTGGAACCCTTTATATTAGGGATGAAGTTATTTTATGCTGTATTATTGTTTATGAATTAATTGTAGTTTTCAGGGAAATATCATAATTTCATATCATGGTCACAGTAATGACTTCGAGGGTTATGCAATATATGACCGGAAGTGGTCAAGAGAAGGGAATATTTTGCGTATCCCTGGAATCCATTTTCGTTTACCTCGATTTTATTAGCTGACTATACATTAACTACTGGGCAGTAAATTGCATGATCAGTGGGTCAGATTTCTGTATGCTCAGTAGAGTAATATTTGTGGAAAAAAACAATTTGCACTGCAGAACGTAGAAAGTGATTGCCACTGAAAGGTACTTGCAATACAGAGGAGACTTTGAAGGTTTTAGGTTCCAGACTTTTGGAAGCCTCCCCCCCTCCTTGACTTCGCACACGGCAATGCGGTTCAGAAGTGACCCTGCGGCTGAGTGAAGTACCGTATTCTTCCCAAAGGACGTTATTTTTAAATTTCCCATTTACATCCAAACGATTACTTCGGGCAGGTGCATGTATTTTGTGTCTCTCCTCTTTTGGTTCGAATCCCGATGGTGACATGTTTTCTTTTTTCTAGTATCTTTTAAAAGTACTTTTTCACGGCATTGAAACGCAAGGGCCCCACTAAGGCGTAGACCGTTAGTAACGCTCCGAACGTCCCTACTTCGAAAAGCCACTGAACCGTGCCTGAACGTTATGTCATCTGGAAATCGCTAGGTCGGTGTTCTCAATTATTACTTCCGATGGCATGTCTTACAGAAGACCGTTCATAAGGTATTTTTGAATAAAAAATTATATGAAACACCACAATGCAGTTGGATGACATTTATGAGATCAGACACCGGATCAGATCAGACGAAGGAAATTATGCAAACCAATACTGTACGAATGGGAGACTGTACGAATGGGAGACTGTACGAATGGGAGACTGTACGAATGGGGGCTATTTCGTGATATAAATCTTTTAATTTACTCTTAAATTTTTCTGGTAATAATAACACTTCTCATTCTTTTTGGCGCCTAAGAAAAGTTGTAAACACACAATTTTGCCAATAAACATGAACTTCGCCGAAAACAATATCATTCTTCAAGAACCACACTTAACGGACTTATTCAAACTTATTAATATTTACATAATTTGCATCAATTATTACATATTTATGCTTTCTGGCCCGACCAGGCAAACTTAACATTTCAAATCTTATCTTCTTAACTACAAAATTATTTTTGTATATATTAAGCATTCTTTATGTTTTGTTCACCTCATACCAAAAGAATACGCAAGGATACTACAATCAAACCTCTTGCAGCTTCCTTGTATTTTTCTTGTATGTTTTGTGGAATTTCTACCCATTAGGACACTTAACAGATTATTTGCAATTTACACGTTATATACCAGGGTTCCAATTCTCGATATGTTGATGCACAGTTTGATATACTATATTAAAAGAGATTTTCCTTCCTTTTTCAATTTTATACTTTTTTTCTCTAAACGAATCTAACAAGAAGCGCTACCCACTTCATTAACAGTCGCACGTGTGAAAATGGACCATATTCTTTCAAAACCTCGTTGTAACATTTTCAATTTTAATACGTGCTTCGATAAGTCGCTGTTCTTTTGATATTTTCTTATTCGTCTTTGAATAACCTAACGCAATGGTCGGTAACGTTAGCGATATCGTCCGGAGTGGAACATTTTGGAGAGCTACGAGTCTGTTTTGGGCGATTGCAAGACGATATAGACCATTGCAGTTACACATTGTTTTAGAAGGGTCTTGGTTTTCAGGATATGTATCATACTTTGCAGTTTGTTCACTTTTGTGCACCGCGTGGCCTTGTGGTCAAAAAGCTTACTATGAAAACCACCGACTCAGGTTCGATCCCAGCGCTGGTGAGATTTGCCAACCTCTTTTTACCATAATCACGGGGCCCATCCAGCCCATGTGAGGGAAATTAAGGAGACGGAAACTCAAGAAGCTCATCGGATGGAATGTACCTATGCTTGTATAGCCTAGCCTTCTCACACATGTGTCACGCTGAACATTCTTAAAGAACAGGTGAAGGGTACAAGTGACTGTGGTCTAGTCAACCACATTCACTCTAATCCACTGAGTAAGTTGCTCAGCTGGTCGAATACCAGAGCTCTCATATGTCGATATCGACGGGAGAATCCTTCGTTCTTGAACATTTCAATGTATCGATAGCCAATTGAGTACTCAACATGAGCTTGACCACATCCCATCCCTTGATGACTTTTAATTTGCATCTAATTGGAAGCTTCACACCTAATACGTATAACATGTGTCTATTATTATCCATGTGGTTAAAATACAACTACATTAACCTAATATTCAATCTTGCGCATGTAAATTTTTTAGCATGTACGAAGGGTGCACCGACTAGGCCTCGGTGTTATTGTAATCGGGCTTTCTTGTCATTGAAAACACGACGGACTACTATTATGAAACACCTAGTAGAACATGCAATCGATGAAGGCGTGTAGCCGTGCGTGCCTTGAGTTGAGTAATCGCTTTTGTCTGCCAAATTAGCCAATATTGCACGTTTCGATTTGTTTAAGGACATATCAGTAAATTTTAAGGTAGCATAAATACGTTTGTGAAATATTGGCAAAGAGATGGAGCTAGTGTACAAAAGCTAACGTGATAACATAATTGCAAACTTGTTTTAGTTGAAAAAATGCGAGGGAAACCTCGAAAGAGAAGGGGAAATTATTATTATTTTTTTAAATTATTTTAAATATCATATAACAGCCTTACAGGTCGACGCCCTCGGAAACGTATTTATGACTTTTTAAGGAGTCAAATAAATAGTGTAAAACTGTCAAAGCTCACTAGCGCGGTTCGGATGATATAGATAGAAGTGTGAGGATTTACATGTGGGGTTCGGATGGTATAGATAGGACCTTCATAATTTACATCTGGGGGTTAGATGATATAGATAGAACCGGCTTGATTAACTTCATGGGCTCCGATAGTATGAAAATAAAACTTTCATAGCGCACCACTGCGATTCGCGTGATGTAGAATACAGCCGTCATGAGTAGCGTCATGTGATATGATCCTGTAAAGTTAGAAAGCCTGACAATTCACACCTAGAGCTTGGATGAAAAAAAAGTAAATCCGTCATGATTTACATCTGAGGCTTTAATGGTATAAACTAAAGCCATCATGGCTTACATTTGAGGCTTGGATGGTATAAAATAGAACTGTCATAATTTACATCTGGGGCTCGGCTGGTTTAGATAGAATTGTCATGACTTACATTTGAGGCTCGTATGGTATAATAATGGAACCGTCATTGCTCACATCTGAGGCTCAGATGATATGAAGTCAAGCCGTCACGACTCACATCTGCGACACAGTAAGGGACTCCATCCTTACATTTGATAAAGTGCTTTGTCGCATTGTGCAGGGGAAGTCAATATATAACTCGCACCCTTCCTTATTATGGCATACAAAGCCCTTGCACTGTTGACAGTTTTGATTTACTTTATAGGGATAAGATTTATTTAGCATAGCAATAAGTGTAAACATTTTGAAAAGCTTCGTCTTTGCACTCGTCTCTGGCGGAGTTTAATATCCCATCATGATTATCATTCATTATGCCTTTGCGTTATTGACGAAGTTGCCGTGGCAGGTGTAATTAAGGAAACCTATTTTGACACTCATCTTTGTAATGCTGCTAAGGAACCGACGGATTTCGCAGAGCTTATTTACAGTGTATAACTTAAGACCTAGAAAAGGTGAGATACAACTAATTTTAGTTCCTTTCTGTCATCTTTCTACATGTAGAATTATGTACTAGAACCCATTGCAACCCTTAGATTTGGAGCCATTAAGCCCCTGCGGGTGGTATAAACTGCCTCTATTTGTACGTCAACTAGGTTCACTTTCTAAGAAGTCAAAGGATTTATAAGTCTGAGAGACAACTGATTGGTGGTTGATAATTGACGCCTATTAAATTATGGACCGAATTATATCATACGTCTGCTGTAAACCATTATGAAGTGTTGTTACTCCCTCCATTAGTGATATAAACGATAGCACTCAAAGATACAATAACGTACCTATGTGAAAGCTTTTAAGATGCGAAGCTACAAACATTTTTTCCCTTTTCGTTCTAAAGGAGAAGAATCAACTCTTCGTCATATCTCTTCAATTTTTTTTAACCACGTTCATCATTACTTTAGGAGTAGGAACAGGTTTTTACGTTTATTTTCTATAATTGACAAGCAGTAGTGACCGAATTTCCAAAATTTCATAAACAGTCATGTACTTTAATTTGAGAATCAACAATGACGCGACACGCTACTATGTAATATGATGTTTAAAGAGTTACGTCGTGAGTATGATCCCAAGCAGATTTCGAGACTTGTAAGACTAGTTCAGAAAAAAATAAGACATTGTTAGACCTAGCATAAGCCTCCGTAAATCTTAAAGATCTTTTTTTCTAGCAGTGAACTATTACATATTAAATTTACGTTTGTAAATTACCTTCTAAAACTATCGTTGCTACCAATTTGATATAAAAAGAAAAGAAAGAAAAGTAAGCGGAGGTTGTAGTTGTATACGTACAGTCATCAACGTTACTTAACATACCAGACAGGACCTAGTTTTTACGAGACTAATTGGAACGTACTAGCGAATGTGGGACGTAGCTCTGTTTTGGTCACTACAAATCGCAAAAGTAGGGATAATTTGCTATAGTCATGACCAATCCTGCCAGTTTTTATACCCATGTGACAGATGTTATATTTACAAATACAAAATACTTATTAGTGTCGATTTCTGTAGCCTCTGGTCCAGCAGTCTCATGGCACTGGGCCTAGAAATCTCAAAATGGTCTGGTCTGGGTAGTTTCAACTGACAGAAAACAATGCTACAAATTTTTTGCAGTATATGAATGCTGCAACAGAGCAGTCGAGGTTTGATGGCAGCCCTTAAATTTCTACGGATCATTGAGCATGCAAAGACAGATGCCTTGTATATTTGAGTATACTTACATTTGTAGGCTTGGTGTAAGCCATTCTCTTAAAGGTATTAATCATAAATTGAGTCAACCATTTTGCGCGGTATTTCATACTTTTATGTAGATTTTGGATCCAAGATTTGCTGCAAGGTTGCACTTTGGGACCCGTATACCCCTTGCCGAAATCAAGGATGAACAAGAAACCTCCTTTTCAAAAAATGGGCTTAACGTAATAGGAAAACTACCGATCGATGGCAAAGTAGCGATTGTAGACTAAGAAATGGAAATTCAGATGCTGCCAATCACTTATTCATAAAACGAGAACTTGTTCTTCTAAGGCTTGGTAAGCTTTCCTGTAAAATATTTTGCTAGCAGGAACAGTGCTGCCAGTCTTCTAGATTCCCAAAAAAGAATAGTACTTAACATGTATTGTGACAATAGACCCATGTGTACTCCAGGACCAGAAATCTACAAGAATGTACAAGAGTGACCGGACAGCTGTATTTGATTGACAAATGAAACAATTCGCCACTGCCCAATAACGTCAGTCTGTTATTTAGGAAAGCATGCCTCAAATAGTTACAGAAATCAAAGAGCAAGGTTTTTTAGACGTAATGAAAGAATACATGGAAGATGATATCGGACAAAAGTGGTGCTAGGATATTCTCCCGGTAAATGACATCTCTTGTCCATTATCCAAAATCAGACTTCTTTCTGTGTTTGTTACAATTTTCATTACGATAGGTTATGACACGTAATGATTTATGAACTCACGTTGAATGTAATATTCAAACACTCTCACTCTTAAATCGAATCCGAGTCATACGCTACCTAGTCTGCATTTTATAAATATTTGATTATACAGTTCCAAGTAAAATGCAAAAACTATGAAAAATTATCATGCTTAATGGTTTGGCAAGTGTGTCAGGGATCATTTCCCTATCTGGAAAATACCGATACCTTCTGTCTAATAACTGGTATAGTATATCAGTATGCTTAATTTTAGCATGATAACGAGAATTTTGCTGTAAAGTGATAGCACTCTGGTTATCTTGGTTGACAACAGTAGATTTACACTGAGTGGAACCTAGATCTGTTAACAACATTCAAATCAATATTGCTTCTTGCATAGCAATACATGAAGCCGCTTCCGTTGTCGATACTGCTACTGAGGCCTGATGTTTACTGACCTAACTCAAAACCCACCCACAAAGCATAAATGCATATCCTTATTTGCTTTTTGTTTCATTACAAGTTTCACCGCAATCACGCGTGCCCTCATTATAACAATACGTTTCAAACATTTCCTGTGCTCATTACCTCGATTAACTCAAAATTGTTTTACGATATTTAATGCCGATTCTAAGTCTGCCCGTATGTCAGTCACTGTATTCCGACAGTCGTTTGGTACTCCTTTCTACTTACTGCTTCACTCTTGTGATGCAGTAGCTCAAAGGACGTTGAAATCTGGTTATACTCTCCTATACCATATATTGTCAGCATGTTACTTTAACACTGATGTAAGTGCATCCTTCTATTACCTTCGATTTTTTATGCCAAGATGATAATGTAGCTCACCAAGGTCTGTCATACGGATTCTTTGCTTCAATTTGTCCCCCCTTTCCTCAACAATTTCTTCCTGTTGCTAAAACTTTTCAACTCATCAATAAAGATGGCGAGCATGATGAAATTTTCTCCCGCTAACTTTGTAACTGCGCACTGTTCTGCATCACTTTTTCTGTATTCAGCCTCGTTTAGATAATGCGTGAATGTCCTATAACAGCAACACCGTTCTTCTTTTTTTTCTTAAAAACACACTTACACCCCACGGATTTCAACCCCTGTAGTAAGTTTACCAGTTTCAAGGTGTCCTTGCTTACCAAAGAATTGCATTCTTTGCCAAGAGCTTTCAGTTAGATGTACTTTCAGTTTTACTTACACTTGACCGAGACGTTAATCTGCCGACAAAATCAACCTCTGATATTTTATATCTCTAAATCTATAGATGCTACGCTTTATTCGGTCCAAGAGTCTGTACACTGCCCTTGCTGTTCCATACCTAAGGATTAGTATGTTGATACTCTTAGACTCCAACTTAATCTTAATATGCCCATTAATTGTGTACCCAAACACTTTCATATCGGAGATATATGGCTTTGATCCTGTCATGCACTTAGAAGGCATCAGATTCATAAGCGCTTTAGAAGGCTATCTACTTCTGATAACGTCTGTGAAAGCTGCCTCGAAGTGACTCATCTAACTTGTCAGTACGTAACATTGAGCTTGTACTTTCTTGAATGGTATGGCTAATATAACTGTCTGCAACACTTTTTTGTTCTAGTTTTTTGCGTACTGTAAGATGGCATCTAATTTCTTTCTTCTCGCACAGGAAATCAGAGAACTTCTTTGACTAAACTCCCCACAGTTATCAGACGTAAATATGTTGGTTGCCTATATGTTGGTGGTCAAAGCCTCAACCTCTTGAAACTTTTCGTGAGCTTCCTTCTTACTTTCCATGAAGTGAACTGCGTTATGCCTCGACTTATGTCAATAAATGTGATCAAGTATTGATTACCTGCAAGGCTTGCTGGTCACTGGCCCGCAAACATCACGACCTGGCCTGATTCTCAGGAAAACAATCTTCACAGCTGCCGAAATCGTAAGTAAGGTCAAAATATAAATCAGAAACAATATTATGTAGCAACATCAATCTCATACTTTCAACAGGCAACAGTCTTGACTAGCTGAATCTACCTCGCATTGCTCATGGTCTGAAACACCACAGTTCATAACAAGCATGTTACCTTTGCTAAGCACCAATTATTGTCACTAAACACTACATTGAGGCCCTTGCTTGCAACGCGACGTAATGAGTACCGCAATGTTCATTTGACAGCTCGTCTGCTTCATTACGACAGTCATAACCATTTCTATCCACATCTTGTGCATATGCCTTGACTTCCTTATTGTGTGCTAAGTGTAGGACGTCTTGGATTTCATAACTTCTCGTACAAAGTTATCCAGTTCTTATGACAGTTCATATGTTGACTAGTTCGCAATGGTGTCCGCTTGTCTTCTGCGTTTCTGTCGAATCATGTGCCATAAATGACGAATGCAGATTTGAGTTGCAACCTAACAATGCATTTGCTTTGCAGTTCCCTTTTTTTGTCTGTTACTGCCACTTTGGCCTACTTCGAATTCCAAGGATGACCAGGTTTGCCGCAGTTGTAGCATCTTCCCTTCTTTGACACTTTGTCCTTCCAATCTTAATCTTCCGTCTTTGCAAGTGTTCTATTTAAAGAAACTGGCTTATCATAAGAACAGTTCTCATGTTTTTTTCTCTTTGTCTAAGGGCATGCCTGTTTCAAGTCCAACGCTTGAGTAGTCTATGTTAGACTTCAAAGCTATTATCGGGAAGAATTTTAAGTAATATTGCAATATGGTCCTATTGACTTGAACTCCAATCTAATCAAGTTGTTCCACTTAAGATTTTAACTTGTTGATGTGTGTGATCGTGCTGTCATTTCATCCATTGTACAAGCAAAGTATTTCCTTCTCCTTCTCAAATCTTTCTTAGTGTCATTCCAACTTGGTCCATAGGACATGCTTCCCTTGCTGACCTAACTGAAAGAACTAGAAGTAACTGCGTGTCTCCCAGAAACATGCAAGTCATTGTAAGTACTTTCTTTAATCGTCATTTAGAGGCGCCCTTGCCCAATGTTTGTGCCCTCTTACCACATACTATGTCCCAGATGTTCCTGACCTCTACCAACATTTGCACCGTAAATTTCCACAGATTGAAATTCGTGATATCGAATTTCTCGATCTGGAGAGAGGGCCTGTCATCCGCTGCTGCCATCTCCTCCGGCCTCTAGTTATCCAAATGTCCTGACTTGTGGATACTACTAGAAATCTTTCAACCGCTTCCATATATCTCCTGATCCTTGAAGAGGTCATAAGCTGTTAGACATGTACGGTAGATACGTGAAAGATAATGTTAGACATTCACGGTACTATGATGTTCACATGATCATCTTTCTTATTCAATATCCAAAAACAAGACTTCTTTCTTTGTATGTTATAATTTGCATTACAATAGCGTATACGTCACAATTGCATAACAATACCCAGTGACGTGTGATAATTTATGCATTTTTGATGTCCCATCTGGATTGAACCATATGCAGGACTGTTGATCCATGCCCAAATAATTTCCGCGTAAAGGTGTGTTTTTGCGGGTAAATACTCCACAGCTCCCAATACTTTCTTGTATGCGATCTATGCTCTCAACACTTTTACCAAGCTTAAGCTTGAAAATCGTTTATGGAGACACGCGCGTCTGGCACAGTCTTAGCATTGTGCAGGAAGCGACCACGTGACTTTTATCTGTCAATGAGAAGGTTCAACAGCCAGAAGTTCAAAACAAACCCTTCAATTTGAGAACCGGGAAACTAAGATAACTGATTTAAAAATCCTGTTTTCATACAAAGATAGGAGACAATATTTTCAACCCTGACTTTATGTACAGTTTTATTATCATGCTCGACACATTTTCATGTAGTCTACGCAAATAAAATAGGCTTGTGGAAAGATTTGCCCTAGCTTCCTCTGGGACGATGGCAAAAACTAGTATTTTTTACTATAATTATCAAGATATTTCACCCAAATATAAAGATCATGAAGTGGACAATGGCCCACGGTTATGTGGAGCAGTGAAAAGTCTTGTGTTGGATATGGTTTAGAAGTCAGTCGCAGTCAATCTGTGACTCCTTCCAAGGAAAAATGACTTTAGAAGAAGTAGTATATTGAAGAAGGTCAATGGTCTGTGACGACATGTAACAGCTGCTGTTGCCTGTTACAGGATATGAATTTGTTACGTTTATTGTGATAGGGATGGGAAACCTGCACTAATCAGGAAGAAGTTTTGTCTTACCACCGCATTAACACTGGAAGCACGAAGTTAGGAGTTCCTGGGGTTAGGGTTTAAGCTTGGTTGATTTATAAATGAATGTAAATGCAAGAGAATAGCTAGTTTATTTGATTATGGGGGAAGTGTTACAAATCTTCGAATGGTAGCAAGTGTTGCTGGGGGGTGGGACGAGGAGGCATTGCTGAAAACTGGCTGTGCAATTAAGTAAAAGGAAGAAGCCTTAAACTAATCGGAATGTTTGAATACGATATCTTCGTCCTCCACTTTTTGATTGGTGTGACATAAGTTGTTATAGTTTTCCAAAAGTAGCAGAAAAGTGAGCTTAACCAACAGTCCTAATTTACTTATTGAGGTGTATAAGGAGTTATCCCTATTTAGGATGAGCAGAATTACTTTTCTATCAGTTTGTATACCGAAGAGATAAGAATGAGTAGACAGACCACGCGTTATACATACAGTGAAGATATATCGAGTATCAATATGAATAGAAAGTAGTAGTATGTTAAGCTTAAAGCTTACTTGCTTAGTTTTGGAGTTTTGGAGAAAGTAGTAGTATGTTAAGCTTAAAGCTTACTTGCTTAGTTTTGGAGTTTGTAGGTGCAGTGAATTAATAATAACTGAGTTTAAGTCATCTGGGATTTTTGCTTAAGACAACATTGTCAATAATTGTGTCTACCTGCTTATTAAGTTCTCTAAGCAAGTCACAGAACTAGAAACATACGTTCTGCGTCAATTTTGCAGTTACCAAAGCAATATTCAGCGTAAAATGTGACGTCATATCGTTTTTTACCCTTTGTTCAGTTCAGTCACTGATCTCTAAAAAAGACTGGATCGAGCTTTCTATTGTTTCCAACTACGAAAAGTGTAGTCGCGAGTACTGGCCCCCATTAGTTAAAATAGCGCGGGAAAGTCCGCCATGTTGAGAAACATTGTTTATAAGCTTTGTGTGATGGGGACTGAAATGGCGTCGAACGACTGACCTCATTTTGAGACGGAAGATGCTCGATCCAGTGTTTTTTAGAGATCAGTGAGTTCAGTGGCCAAATTGATTTAACGATTGAAAATCATTATTAGAGGCGAAATTGATTTTAGAGAAACAAAATCGCTTTTTAACTTTGAAATAATTGTTCAGTCTTTTCAAGTATCATTTTTGCGAAATGAAGGATAAGTATGATAAGGTGATAAGCAGAAGAGACGGTGCTGTTAAACGCTGACATTTATATTTATAAATGGTTTTTTGTAGCTTAAACCACATGCTGTCGTAACTTCCAAGACCTCTCCAATTAAGCCCCATAACTGGATAGTCTTTGTATTCGACAGTCGAAGAGATTAGCTGAAACTTCACTCGTCTCATTTTCACGCTTCTTTTTCCGAGACCTACTACCATCAGAAAGAGCAAATTTGAAATGATATAGGGCTGATGCCGTAAATGGCATAGAGATGGGGGGAGGGGGGCGATTTCCATCAGTGAAGAAGTAGCTTAAGTAGTAACTAGGAACATAGGGAGATGTTGTTATCGGGATTTACCGTATCTCGGTTGCTAGGGCACACGTCGTGAATGCGTGGTCCAGGGTTTCGAATCTGAGTGGTGGCATGCTTTCTGTGCCTTGAGTATCTTATCAAATCTCAGAGATTTGTAAAATCCCTTAAGAAGAAAGATAGTGGAAGATTTTATTGCAACACAACTTGAGGAAGAATTCGTGTTGGATTAAGATAATGTACTTATTTATAGACTTTTCTTTTCAGGTAAAATGGAAGTTTCAAAATGTTTAAAGGACGTTAATTAGTGGTTGCAATTTAAAACTATATGGTGTTTGAAAAAACTCTAATATCAGAAGTAAAGACCTGGTGAAGTAACAAGTTGGTTTCAGTATTCATCTCTGTGACAACTGATACTTGCAATTCATCTCAAGCATTCGCCACTGGTTCATTTTGCAACCTTTAATGTAGGTGGTATGGTGGGCATCTTACTACAGATTTAACTATACTAGATATGCTCATTAACATTGCAAACGTTTTGTCCACCTCCTCTGCCTCATCCCCCCTCCCCCCTATTTTTGCCGGTTGATTGGATTTCGTCGTGCTGCAAGCAATAAAACAAATAAGCTGGGGGGAATGTTTAGAGCCTCAAATTTATATTAAAGAAGTGATAATTGTAGGAATATGCCAGGAATACTTCATTGTTAACCCTATTCGAAACTTTAGTTTTTTAAATATATTTTTACACGGGGGCTCTTGTAACTCCGTTTTGATTAACTGGCGATATTTAAAATATGGTGAAAGTCTGGCAGCGCAATTCTTACTTAAATAGATTCGACTTTTAAAATCTCTGATTGAACATATAAATGGCAATTTCGCTGGCAGGTGATACTTTCTCTTTGTAAAAAGCGTTTTCTCAAAGCAGGTAGGTGAGAAATCAAAATTGCACATATACTGAATGATGGGCGATCGCTATATCCTTGCTTCAGAAAGATACCAAGCAATGCCTTTGCAAGGGACTCTGGAGAGGTAACTACCCTAGGTTGCGTGTTCAGGAGAGGGAGGGTTGTAGAGGCCAATGTCGACTAGGCACTTGGTAGGCCACATTTTTGATGTCCGACACCAAACTGTAGTACAATCTCCACTACGAGCAGTAAGGCAACGCTGGCCCTTGAAGCGGTAGCGTCAAAAAATGAAATTTGTTTAGGCTTCAAAGTACGGTTGTCGTATCTTGCTCACAGTTACCCGAAATTTCAAGACCGTCATTCTATGCATTTTGTTTAAAAAGTCTTCTTAAAGTCCAGGCTTTATACAGTATTGCATAACAACAACAGAGATCCTTTAAGGTAAATAATAGAACTTGAGTTGAGCCACAGTACCCTAGCGCAGAGTTGCAACATCAAAATCGACGTTTCCCCTCCTTAAAGGCTAAATGCAATTTCAATGGAAGATACAATATACTTAAGTCTACCTTGTAGTACTCAGGTATCTGTTTATCGAGAGCTGAAATGTATGTTTGACAAAGTGAAATATCAGCTATCTGGAATCGTTGGGGTGTGCTAGTACCCTTGGCTGAGTTAATACATATACAACCATACTGACAAAAGTGGTATTCTTACCTTAAATTATGTCGACAACGTCTTTGATAAAGCACCTGCCGTGCTTGTCACTTAGTATGAACTCCAATTCGTGAAACAAAGATCTCTCATATCTTCAATTGAAAGCTTCCGTTTAAAACCGATTCACTCAAATACCACCGGATGCTTAGCCCAGCTCTTGGAAATCATATCTGTTAAAATTATTACCATGTTGATGTCCTGTTCTTATTTGCAGGGTTCTAATGTATACTTAGTGTTTCGCATTCAACAAATAATGTGCGATTGGTCGCCAACTTTACTTGGCAGAAACGATGCATTGCCTTTGGTTAGTTGTTGAAGCAGAATTTTGTGAGCACCAGAAGGTAGAAATGGTTTTACTTAAATGGTTGCTTTCTTCAATGATTTAGTAATTCAGTACTAGAAGAACAAATGTACACCTTTTCCTTACCCGATACTCTCTCGTTTACTTGAGCATTGTAAACTATACCCGTAAACGTTTACCTTCTAGAAGATAGTTACTCTTATCCATGCATTTGCATCCGCGGGTCTCATTTATAACCTCATTCTCTTGACTCCTATGGATTTTTCTTTATTGTTCGTGAGATTAGTATTAGGAAATACCGTCCAATAATAGTTTTTAATAGCCCCCGTGTAAGTGCCGGGCCTCCAAGCTTTGCTCCATTAGGCGATTTATTGATCTATTACACTCATCCGTAGTATCTTGCGCGTCATCCCTCAGTCTCCAGTTGTAGTCGCTGACAAGCTTTTGAGCGCCAAACTTGAGTTCAGAAACCGAAAAAATTGATATGTAGAAGACTCTAGTGATGTTGCTGTACTAATTGAAAAAGAAACACAAGAAAAGAGAAGGCTAAGAAAAGTAAAAAGCTCCTGGATACTTTCTCGTTCTTATTTTGAAGGTGCTTAACTTATCTGTGAAGGATGTTTTCTAGCAACTGTTGTTGGAGTCTTTTGTTTTGTTTGCAGACCAAAGCTATGTTGGCTACCTTGTCAACATTTTATACTACCTTCTCGCTGGAAAATTTGACCTGTATTTTTCAGCATGACTATTATTTGAGTCAAATTCAAGAGTGTGGTCTGGATGAAAAGCGATTCCGCCACGCTAATAATGTTTTGATGTTTCTGGAACCTGATTAGTTAAGCAAGGTAAATGACGTAAGTACAAGCGCTCGAAAGTTCAGTGAACACATCTAGTTAAGTCATTATCTGTCACAAGATGCATGCGTGCATGGTCAGAAATGATCGCTGGGGCCCGCTTAATCGAAAAGTGACTAATGGGGATGAGCCCTTAGACCATGGCCTGGTTGACCATCCCCTATAACTGCAACCGCAATACATTTGGAACGTGTATACACTTTGAAAAGATGTACGAGTGTATCTACTTGTATATAGTTACCTGTATATAAGACTGTTGTTACCAGGGAGCATGAGAGGGAGTTTATTCAGAATGTTACCTTTAATTGTTTCCACACCCCCACCCCATCTCTGCACTATATACAGAGCTAAATGTGTGACTTGTATGGCGAAACTTAATTTGCCTTTCCATACAAGTATGTTTGCTTAAACAGTGCTTCAGATTTTTTCAACCCACTTTTTGACAATTTCTGAGGTATCAAGGTTTCTATCAGTAGTTTAGTGTAAACTACAGCCAACAGTTTCATGCTGCCAACTGTTTTCTGTTATTTTGTCTCTGCATTTTTCACAGCCAACATTATATTCTTGATTATTAGGTAGACTATACAGCCTTTAATGACTATCAGTAAGCGTCGAAACAAGTTCATGGACATGAAATAGAGCAATGTTATGAATAGACATATTGAGAAAGAGGCGAATGAACAAACGTAGATAATATAGTCGCAGCTTCATACTTTCAGAGCTGCGAGAACGATTTTCTAATTGCGAGAGAAGGTAAAGGCCCTATGAGGCCGGGGGGGGGGGGGGAGCAAAAAGATTTTGTACATATGTTTTGACTAAAGATATTAACAGGAAAAACTACGAAAACAAATTCTTACTGAAAAAATTGGATCCAACGTGCCACGACATCAAATCTGCATATGCATACCCGTGGTTTTAATTGTTGACGCAGCTAGAGCTATCAGGTCTCCCTCAAAGATAGGCCCAAATATGTAAATCGAGAGATTTAGTACCGTTAGAAGTCGCAATTTGTTTGCTTTTGGAGAAACCGGCTACGAAATCCAACCGTATGGTTAGAAACGATTTCGATTCCTTAGGGTTCTAAATGCACAAGCAGTTAAAACTGAGGAGTGTGTTAGAGCAAAAGTTTTCCGAGTGTCACTTTTTTGTGTGTGTGTGTGTGTGTGTGTGTGTGTCTGTGTGTGTGCGTGTGTGTGTTTGTGTATTGTAATAGCGATGGTTTTGTGGTAAACACAAGATTCTCATGTTTGATCGCTCGAATTTCAAATGAAGGTGCTAATAGCCCCATTACATTTACCCGTCACATAACATTGTTTCTGCTAGGACTTTGTAGACCAACTGAGAAACAAATTTAACATTTCCATCATACAAATCACTGTCTCGTCAACGTTTCTCATAATTGTCAATATTGATTATCTTGTTAGGGTTTTTTTACGTTTGAATACGTCAAATTTCCCCGAAATGTTTTTTACTTTCCTGCAAAATTTGTGTCATTCTTTATTTGGCTTTATGCATTGATTCGAATGCTGTAGGTGTACATAAATATCATGGTGCATGGTGAACATATTAAGCTCATATGAATCTACAGTCTTGCTCATTCTCGTGTTTGTTACAATTCTATGGCAATCCATCACCGTAAAGTGGATTTGTTTGGCTTTGGCTACTTATGATTAATAGTTGGTTAATATGGAATTTCCAATTGATGCCAGGTTTGTTGTTGGTTAACTCGGAAGTAAATTAATGCTGTGTGCATTTATCAGTCGGGCACTGTTTGGAAACAGAAAGATCGTATTATCTGGCAACGGTTTTAATGAATATAATCACGGTTATTGCGATCATTATAATCATGATTATGATAATAAAAATGATGATTATGATAAAAGTGACAATAATAATAATAATAACGACGATGACGACAATGATAATGATGATGATGATGATGATCATAAGGATGAGGTGAAGAAGGGGAAGATGGTAATAAGGGTGATGATGATAATGATGATGATCGTG
>JAAAKL020003453.1:0-12571 GCA_010016065.2 Carybdea cf. marsupialis auct. non (Linnaeus, 1758)
GATCTATAAACGCTGTCATAGATCTCAGATAAATATATCGTGGCAACAGCAAGCCTTATTGTCATTATTGTGGACGATCTGTAAGCGCTGCCAGTGAGTTTCCCCAGAGCTGCCAAGAATTGAGAGAGGCGCTTATTACAATACATTACGGTGCGACATATCTATACATCATAAATATTAATTATATGTACCACATAGTATATAATTGGAAAACGGATTATCTCTGGCCCGTAACGTGCAGTTAAACTATCCCATTAGACGCATCATTTCCTAAACTCTGATATATCAGTCTCATTGTACATTGGTTCTTTACCGATGTAGATTAACTGACAAGAATCGGTAAAAACTACTTGATCAAAATAGGTTGCCTGTTCAATTGCCTCTTTAAGTTTGAAGTATCACGAATATGATTCAATATGTACCTTCAGACTAGATACCATAGTTACCATTGCGGTATTGTGACACAGAGCAAAGTGTGCCTTGCCGCCGAGTGGAGACAAGCATCTGAAGAAGGATATGCATGTATTCGAATAAAATGATTCCACATTTGTTACATTTGTCATAGGGTTTTAAGACATTGACAGCCCATAAGATAGAATAACTCCTTCGAATTAAACAGCCCTCAAATTTTTAGCCGGGTAATGCCGGCACAATTGCCGATCAACTTAATGTAAGCTTTGGCATTTTCATTTGACTCAAAATCAGTCTCTTTTTAATATTTGTATTCTTGCTTTAACAGGATGTATAGTTAACCATTCTCTGGTCATAGGCGTCTCCCATGTCAGTACAATTTAAGTTTTGCTGACTTGTAAGACATTGTTTTGTTGACCCCAAAAATTCCAAAATGTTTAGATTGTTGAATCCATCGCCTCCGACTAGAGAATGGGCCATGTCGATTGGCGCTTGTTCATAGAACATTTCATGTCCCTTGTATAAAGAATAATACGCCAAAAGGAAACTATACTTCAGATATATCAAATACCAAAATATAGTTGCTTCTTTGTTGCTTGTCAGTGTATTTATCACCATATCAGAGGTAATGTAACTTGTACTTTCTGGCTCTTTTGTGGAACCCACCGAAATGTGATGGAGAGGTGGTCAATACGTGCTATTGTATACCATGCAAAAGTCATTATATCGTACAAAGCGAAAGTGCGCCGAAGGAGTCGTTTTAAATTATCACCTGTTGATTTTAAAAGACATTTGGGCTATCTCAAGGGTATCCTTGTAGGCTTTTTAGGTTTTAAACAGATATGTCGGTGAATTACGCCCGTTTACCACGTTTCTAGTGAAGAACATAGATGGTTATTTGATGGAGAAGTTACTTAAAAGATATGGATTTGTAGGAAATAGCAATTTATTCGCCTTTCGCAATTAGCCAAGCAACTCATTTGCCGCTGTGCCAAATTCTTCCATAGAGAGAAAAATTGGCAATATGACCTTACTTTGGGGTTGGCTAGCAGAGCAACCCCTCGAGCTCAATATTTTTCATTGCCCATACCCTTAGGTTAAACAAAAGCAGCTGATTCTTTTCTTGCCCCTTCATCACGTCAGTGGCGTTGATGCTCATTTTGTTTTTATCCATCGACGTTTGTTACCTGATATGTTATTTTATTTTACTTGAAACTACCACGGTGCTCTGGGACGGAAATTGCCTTTAATTTATTACAAGTTAACGTTGTAGATTTAAGGGGGGTTGGGGTCATTTGGTTCCCCTTTTTAGCAATTCTTAGACTAAAGCATGTCACTGCATCTACTTGTATGACTTCTTTACCTCTTTGCATAGTGTACATGGTGATCGAATATATCAGGAAGAATACGACACTGGGAGAATTTTTAAGGAAAATCAGGAAATATCCATCAGCTCTTAGCTTATACATCAAGGTACTGTATTGCGTTTATTATACATTTTCAAGACGATTCATCTTCTGCCACTATGAATTTGTGAATGATGCAGCAATTGGTCACGTGAACTAATAACTTAGTTTAAATGTAATTACTGGGGTTTTTTTGCGCGTGGTTAGAAATGATGAGCCACTTTAAAACGGCGTAGCACAAGTTATCCACTGAAATTTTCCCCGGCATGGATCTAGGTCAAGGATTCAAAATTATGAGAAAATCATGATGGACGTTTTAACCAAAGATATAATCTATCTTACATATTTTGTAGAATGGGAGACACTGAGAGGGGGGAGGGAGAAGGTGAATTCTTAGTTGTCAGTATGGGCGTGGCCCCCATTTTATACTTACAAGAATGAATTCCGAAATAACTGTGAATGTCGGAGAAGCAATAAGTACTTTTTGGTTGGTGCTCAGTCTGTAGTGTCTGTTTAGCCATTTGGCGGCCGAAGATGCCGTTTTCAAAACTGCATTAGGGTAGTACGTTACTTATACACTATAATTATTGATTATATCTACCTCATATTATACAACTGAACAATGGATTTTGCTGTTGCCCGTAATGTAACAGTTAAACTATCCTATTCAACACATAAGAAAATCATTTCATGATAACCTCGGATTCAAACCCAATTTTAGTCGACCTTTTTGACGTAGCATGTTAACTACTACGATATTGATTGAGCCCCCACTGAAATCCATCTGATGTGAGGAACCTATTAACGTGTATTCTAGCTTTGCAAGTGCTATCAAAAATGCCACGCGTAGCTATTCTTGTCCAAACTACCCGCTGATAGTGAGGTTATACCTATGAATGTCGGATAAGCAATAATTACTCTTGGTTTGTTACTCAGTCAGCAGTGTCTGCTAGATCTGCGATCCTGTGGAGTGCCTCTATCTCAAGCGCAGCACCTCGCTGCCGATCGTCAGCACTGACAAGCACTTGTGTTTCAAGTTGGCTCTATGCACCATACGGTGCTCGAGGATTTGTGAGTGTGAGTGAGTAAGTGTCTGCTCAACCTTTTGGCGACCGAAGACGCCGTTTTCTTGCTGCATTGTTCATTAAGCATCAATGAGAGATCCCTTTGAGATAATGTGGAATGTCAGAATAGTCAGATATATCAGTGTTTGAGAAGTTAACTTCGTGAGCTTATAGTCATTTCTTTTTATTAATTTAAAGGACTGCAAGCAACAGGATCGGAGGCTTTTGGTTGATATCTACTATCAAGAAGATCAATTCCGCAACAGTGGAAATGCGTTCGTGCAAGACAGTTATGCGGAAAAAGCGGTCGAATCAAGAAAAAAACTACTGAGTAAAGCCAGAGAGAGCTTTGACAATAAAGGATCACAAGTGTTCCCATTCGGTGCCGCGGTAAGATAAGAAAGTGATGTAAGGTATCCTACTGTTTTCGGTGATATGAACGTGCTTCAAAAACCATGCAGCCTCAATTCCGTCAATGACTTGGTGCCAACTATGCCGGCTTTAGTGTCATTTTCTCCGCCATCTTTAACTTTTTACATTCCACACATACGTTATTGTTCCCTTTTGCCTCCTACCTAGAATAGCAGCGTTACGAAAACGAGATTATTGCATGTGCGACAAGGTCTAGTAGAAATTGAAACGCGGTAATACATAGATTAGATTTGTCCGATATTAAAACCAAGCGTATAAAGCAACTTCAACCGTTTATTGACCAACTACTTCTACTTCCTCTGGTCTCCTGTGCTCGTATTGGCTTACTTACTCAGTTGCTTATTTACGTACTTTTTTATTTACTTGCTTATTTGTGCGATACATGTCTTTTATATATAAGCACTGCCATAGATCTCAGCAATCGACTGTTAAATAATTATTAGGGAATGTAATGCTTTTGAAAAGAGTAGATTTATTTTGATTGAAGCTTTTGGTGGGTACTCGTCAGAATCATACACACTCCTACCAAGTTACACAAATGTGTACAGTGTTAATAGCGTTGGAGGCAACAGGAATGCGGACGTAAAGGAGAACACATGGAGGGGGAGGGGTAACATGACGTTACTTCGCACTTGCCGATGAGCTTCAGTATTTTTCCGAATCGAATCATTTATTTCCAGCTTTATCGACAAAACCTGCATGATAGATGTTACATCCTCCAGTAATAGGGGTCTCATGTCTTTCTTTTTGTATTTAATGCCAACCCATTTCAGTTATTACATAAAACGTACTGTCTTTATAGATGACAGAAGAACAGATCAAATTACTGGATGTCCAAAGAGAATTGGAAGAGAAGTTTGGGAAGCGTTTCTTAGATCTATCAGTCAATGATACAGTGCATGAGGTAAGGAAGGAGGGTTGTTGATATTAAATAGACTGGGGAAAGGATTGTTTAGTAGGCTTCCGTTCTTTATTTGTTCATGTATGTCAAGAACAAAGTTTCCGTTGTTTCTTGAACTTCAGCAGTTTTATTAGAACAAATTTCATAAATCTGCTAATAACCATAGTTACCCTCTAGCAAGAGTGGCCCACAAATTGCAAAATGGCTATGGACAAAAAGCACTCAAATAAATAATTGTTACAAATCAAGTAAACTTGGGAGAGTATTCCTAGTAGGCTCCCATTCTATATCTTTCCCTTTATATCAAGAACGACTTGGTAAAACGAACCGTTGTTTTGTTGAACTTCTGAATTTTCCTAAAATTCATTCAGCAGTTTTGTGAGGGAAAAAAGCGCTCAAAATAAATAGTCGTTACAAATCAAATAAATTGTTTGCACTCAGTATTATATTTTACACCTAAAGACATAGACAAGTGTTCTAATAATGTTGAAAAGTGTTTAGGTACTTATCAATTTGCGGCTGCGCTATGACATGTTTCCTTCAAGTTCTAAAAGTAATCCTGTTTTTCTGTAACTAATAGATGAACTAACAAAAATAATCCTGTTTTTATGTAACTAATAGATGAACTAGCAAAATAATCCTGTTTTTCTGTAACTGATAGATGAACTAAAAATCATGCGTGGTTTCATTCTTAAGTGACCAATATTCACAGGTTTATTAGCCTTCATTTGTTCGCCAGCCTACTACTGGTGCTTGAAATCTCAGGAAAACCGAGAAGAAGACAAAGAGTTTAAATTGATGAAATTTGAAGTGAGATTTAAAAGGATACTAATCTGTTGATGACATATCATGAATGTTATGCAATTAGGTTTCCTGACGTAAGCAAAGTCCTGACTAGATAAGGGAAGACTGCTTAAGGTAAGCCTGTTTATGCTCATAGCTTTTAGTTGTTAGAGCAACATGGCGTGACTGCGTGGCCCCGGTAGTGACATTTTTAATTTTTTCTAATATGTCTCCTAACTTCAAATGTTTCTCATTTTGGTTTCAAGTTCTACTTTATGAGGTTGTAACTCAGCAATCCAAAATCTTGTTCCAAATAATTTTTTCTTCTTCATAGCTTATCTATCAAGGGCATGATAAACGAGCTGACCAAATACGGAAAGATTTTGGCATACCAGACAGTAGGTAAGAGACAGTTTTATTGTTATGTTTGTATATTTTACATTTTTTAGTTCTACATATGGATTTCGCTCACCCGATTGATATGTGTTTGAATACCCTTTTTAATTAACTGCGTCCTCTCCTCGCTCATATGGATCCAACCGGGATGAGAAGGGGACCCAGATCCCCCAATAATGTTGCCTTTTTTTTATTTTTAGCTGGTCAGTTTGTAAGTCAAAATATGGGTACTTATACTCTTTGGTGTCACCCCCTCCCACTTTATTTTTGCCCCAATGGTTCCGTCACTGAAGGGGTTTTTAGGGGGGGTGCAAGCATTTTGGTCTAATCTTTATGAAGGACAGTGAGATACATATACATGACTGAAATTGCAATCTTCGTTACATATTTTTATAACCAGGTTCTGGTGGATAAAAATCCAAGCGCTTGGGGCAGTAAAGAGTTGGCAAGAGCTCGAGAAGTTTTCCAAAAGTAAAAAGTCTCCTATTGGATACGAGGTTGTGTTTTGATACTTTTTATACCTTAACAGTGAGCTTTGCTTGCAGTAGCGAAACCAATCTCGCTCGAAGAGTTTCAATGTCTGTATAAACCTTGTCGTCAAAATGGTTCGAGTTTTAGTATAATAACATTGGCCAGCTTTTAAGGGGCGTATGATGTAATAATATGCCACCGTAAGAAAACCAGACCTTCTCATTTCATCTTAATTGACATTGGTGGCTCAAGCTTCGAAATATGGTTATTATTTTGTACACGATGATGCTGCATTGATTTAAAATTGCCAGGCCGCTTGAATGGTGCCGTAGACTTCATCCTTGTTTCCAATTAAAGTTACAGGAAGGCTTTAATGAGGATGTTGCTTGTAATGTGACAACTGTTTCCTTGGTATTGTATTGTAGCATAGTTAGGGAATGAGTCTTGGCATTATGTTATATGTTTTTTGATGTGTCATTTGTCATATGATTTACATTTATAAACTTAAAGTGTTAATTACTATATTGTGTAATTTGTACACTGATTTCTCGTTTACCCGTGATTAGGTTTGTTTTTTTTTATGTTGGTTTTTTGTGCTTCTTCTTCTATTCTGAAATTATTAATTATTTTGCACTCAACTTGGTGATGAAAATTCCATATTTGTTTGTTGAGATTTTGGCAGAAGTCCGAGAAAGTCAACTGTTTGAAGAATCTTCTAATTTCTTAGTTCGTTGTACTTCTTGGAATGGAGGGAATTTGTAGACATAGCACGCTCAATTTAATATTTATTTTATGTAGCCTTTCGTTGAAGTATGTATGAAATATGGAGACGACAAGAGCGAGGCTGAGAAGTACATTACTAGGGTGCCAGTGGAAAGGAGGTTTCGACTGTATTATAAAATCGGGTGAGTGCTTTTTATAATGCGATACTGATTTATGTTTACTAGAAGAAATGGAGAAGGATATGGGTTAAAAAAGGAGTACAAGCTTAATATGACACCCCTGAAGGACACGCGTATACTGCATTTGACATTCACCGCTTTTGTCTCTGCCATGCAAATGTCACGGTTGTTCGATTTAAGGCACCATTCTCTTGTCTAAAAATTAGCCCCCCTGAGATGTGCGCTTATTTACATGTGTACACGTTGTGAAAAAGACAAAAGTTTTCATATACGCTATGAATGCTGACTATCGAACAACTCATAATAAGTACTAAATGATAGTTAGCAGTGGCACTCTGTAAAAAGCCCCTGCTGGTATTAGATCGAAAGGACATTTACTTAGTACTTTTACTTGACGAAGTTGTTTGAACAGACAAGAGAAATTCACTGTCATATGGTAACGTGTCCACCTTAACTTGCACCGATAATTTATGTTCGCGTGAGTGCGCCTTTTGAGAAAATGAAAAGAGAATGAAAACATTTTCTTTTCGATTGTATCCATCGTGTTCAAGAAATAAGTTAACTGGTTGAAGTGCCACTGAAGTGCAGGTATTTCATAGAAAGTAAATTGCTATAATTATAATGTATTGAAAATGCGCGAATTCGAATAATCTGTGTAATTGAAAAGTTCTTAATATTGTAGATGTAAAACTGATTTGGTATCCACTGTACCGTAAACGATGTCAAGTCTAATTTTAGCACATGGGTGATGTACACTCTTTGATAGTTGGGTAAAATCGTTAAGTGTGAACTTGATTGATGAACATACAAGAAGTCACAACAATCGGGGTTAGTATTCGCCCATGCACTCTTTAGGTTCCTTGAAAAGTGTCTTGCTTACTAATGAGCTAATACGGTGCTGGCTTTATGTAGGGTGTTTGAACACTAGTTGAAGTACAAGTGTTTCGCGTTTTTACTCGACAGAGGAGGACAAATCTGGAGGACAGTGAAATAGGGAACTTTTTGGTTAATCTACTTCGTCTTCCCACTCGGAACGGTAGGCGTTGTCACCTTCTTAATTTTATGTTCTATTTTAGATCGTACGTCCAGGCAGCTGAAACAGCTTATCAGTTAAAAAGCATGGAAGACTTGACTTCTTTATTAAATAAGTGCGGCAGTGACCGAGCTCTGGCTGAAAAGATCCAAGGATACCGCTCCATGCTAAGCCAGAAAAGATAAAATGCGGAACACAGAACCATTCTAAAAGCGCGTCAGTTGAGAACAAGCCAGCTTTCAAGTGAATGATACCGTCTGGTTGTCTTCATTTTGTGAAAATTTTACATGATCAATAGAAAGAGGCAAGATACCACTCTGGAGGAATTTAAATCTTTTGTGGCATCAAAAGCAGTGTAACATATTGAGCTAATGCCTAATGAGGTTTGATGACCACAGGGTATGCTGCAGAGCACATATCACGACAACAGCCGTTCTCATAGCGTCAGTTATTTTTAGTTCCACAATCAGAACGGAATATTCAATTGAACACGGCTGCTGGTACATAGATTAGACATTATGCTATATATCCAGTAGTCTCCATTTTGAGTGCATGGCTAATAAATATTTTGCTAAATGAGGAATCAAGTTAAAATTTACCAATCCCTTGAAAAAGCCAGGAACTGGGATTCACGATTTCAGTGTGTCTGCTTTCTGTGATCCTACGTAATTGGGAGGAGACTTTTGTGTTATTGTTTCCTTAAGTGGTTGCATTTCTATGATAATCTGCGGTGATTATTGAAACTTGGAGTGGATGTTAGATTACAAATTTTGCCAATGAGTTGCAGTCTGTAGGGAAGGCATGAAAATCGACTACTTATCGTACCAGTATCATCATATTGCGCGGCACCCTATCAATTCGATCCTTTATACAAAAAAATGGTGGCGAGCACTCTCCGATGTTTGTTGTACAGAGTTACGCTTCTTTACTTTTTTGTAGAGGAGTTAATATTATCAACAATATCAATTTACGAAGTGCTCTTGAGTGAAAGGTGGCGAAAGCTTAGGTCACGGGTTCGCATCCCGTTGGTGACATTCTTTTCTATTTCTCTAGTATCTATCCAATTTCTGTTTAGAGAAAGGTGTACGTATCGTTACTCTTAAGTCGAGAATCTCTGCGTTGGATACTTGCAACCCGTGCCCCGCCATCTTCCTCTTTTTCAAGTAGCGTAGATCCGTATAGTGACGTGGTTGGAGGGCAGGCAAGACCTAATAAAAAGAAAATTCAAAACTTTCCGATAAATTCATCAAATTTTCTTTCTAACAATTCACAATGTTCTGTATCGTCTGTATCGTTTTAAGTGGAATGAAAAGCCGTGTCACAGCATGTGTTACAAAATCTGAACGTATGGTTGCTTGGGAGCCTTTCATAGTTATCGATGATTATGAAAATCGGGTGTGACAACAAAGTGGTGTAGTGTTCGTGAGGTCATTTAGTCACGGTGACATGCCCAAGCATATTGACACGTCCACTCTTGATTTTAGCTCTAAAGGCAACTCTAAAGACCTAGATTTTTTCTCAAGAGAATTTGAACTTTTTGTTGTGCTGTATTTAAATTTTGTTTCACCTCCAATGCTGCTGACCTTTCACTTTTGATCTGTCCGCAACGATGTTGACCTTTCACTCTTGATCTATCTGCAATGATACTGATCTCTCACTCTTGCTCTGTCGCAAATGTTGATGATTTTTCACTCTTGGTGTATCTGAAATTATGTTGCCCTTTCACTACCCCTCTATCTCAATTGGTGACCTTTTGCATTAGACTTATCACTGAAGATATAAAAGCGTTCACTTCGTTTAAGGAGATCAGTGAATAGCTATTGTAGCGTTCTGTTTAGAATACATCAGATGATTCTCATCTTCTCGTTGTCCTACTGAAGCCGCCCATACCGTAACTAATTGTAGAGGAGGATAGAATAGTCTGGTGGCGGATGCTTCGTCTGGAATTTTAGATGAGGAACATACAAGGAGGTGTAGATTTGTCAGTACTATCCGTTGTTTTAAGGAAGAGCCGAACTTTACACATTTAGGTAGTTAACAATTCGAGTATAGATTGCATGCATGTGGGATGTTTAACCTTTTAAATGAAGTATTGCTTGTGAAAAGAAGGGATGTACTTTATTTTAGTACTTGGGTAATATGCAATCTCTTCAACTTTAATGCTAGTGACAACACTTGTTATCTTATCAGGGTGCTTTCGTATAGTTGATCAGTTGAATTTCAGTTTAAAAACGTGTAGAGGTACAAACATTTAGAAGCCGGGTTAGGTTGGGAAGTTGGGGGGTGGGGGTAATGATAGATTGTATGGTGGCCTAGGGGGTTTCCAAAATGGTAAACCTTACACTTCATAATACAATTTGACGAAGGAAGATTCACAAATGTGAATTGTTTGAAAATATCAGGTTAGCGTTCTAAAACCACACGTTTGTGTTGTAATAAGACCAGAAGGTGATAAAACTGAATAGAGTAAGCAACAAGGGTTTGTAATTATAAATGCACCATCACTGATGCAGTTTCCCTTTTGATACAGACTTGGTAGAACTGGTCTTGTACTTTTCATCTTATGTAGATTTTTTTCGTGTTGTTTCTTGTAATTTTTCTGTTGTAATTTTACATAGACTCAAAGCTGTGAATAGAATCAGGTTAAAACAAATTTTATTATCAGATCTCGTGTTTGTACAGATGTCTGTAACATCTGCAATTGATAATTCAGGTGGACCATGAAGTCTTAAAGTGAAAATAAGTGAACAACACAAGGGGCGTATGGGAAACATAATGAAACATAATCGTAATCATAAGTTTTCGGTGTATTATTTCACCTTCCTCATAATCGAATAACAGATCAGAAAACATGTTGTGTGAAATCTGCAACGTAAGCAATAGGTTGCATTAACAACTAACAAGAAACACTCGAAAAAGAAGGAGAGAGCTTGCGCTTGTGGTCATATTCACCTTGTTCAGGGGACTTAATTTCATTATAAGATGTTTTCAAGTTACTTATGCTCAGTGGCGGTTTTAGGGGTAGGCCGACGGGGCCATGGCCCGAGGCCCCGCGCCTGTAGGGGGCCCCGCCCCTCAATGTTAAGAAAAAAGAATGTGTCTGACTGCCCATATCAATATCATGGAAGTAAGTGAAAACTCGAAACTGTATTCACTGAAAGGAATAAAATGTCTCTGGAAATTCCGCAGTACGATCATGGCTGAACTTCCTTGCAATGCATGACGTCATAGGGCCCCTCAAACTTTCTCGGCCCAGGGCCCCACACCCTTCTAAACCGCCACTGGTTGTACCTTCTTCAACAGCAAAGCCAGCCAATTCTGTCAAGGGGCGTAGGGGTGGGGACGGTTACGACAATTATGACGACACCTTTACTCACTCGAAGAATATTTACATACTTACTATCTGATACGGGTAAGCACAGACACTATTCATCGACACACGAGGGTACTGGGGCTGCACTACCTGCAATTCCCCATTTCGCCCCACCACTGAAATTTCTTACAGATAAAGATCATACATCATTTCTTTTCTTACAGATAAAGAGACATCATTGGTGTCGTGTGGTGTGTAATGCTGACAGATAACCTAGATAGTATTCTACACGCACCGTCAACAACAACTTCAATCTCATTGCCTCATATTTACGGCTTTTTTAAATTTTCTTACAATTATTTGCTTTAGATATTAATACACATTGATTTATTTTTTCTAAATCAAACTAAAAATTGACATATGCAACAATCAACCTGTACTAATGCCAGGGACGGGGGAACAGGGGGCAGGGGCATGCCCCCAAAGATTTGCCAAATCTCATTTTTTCCCGAGACCACCTTTTAGCTTTATCAAAATTGAAATTTATTGCGACAGATATTGTGTCACATTCACAGCAAAATATACATATTGAGACAAGCAACATATTTTGCTAAGGCACCGCAGTGGAATATGAAAAAGTAAATTTGAACCCAGCCTACTTGCCCCTCCCCAATCTGCTTTACCTTCCCCCGCCCCTGAATGCGTGTCATAATTTAACAAATCCTACACAGTTTCTAACAATGTCCTGCTATCAAAACCTTATTGATGTGATCCACAGCGAGTGTTCTAACATTTCAAAATTTGTAAATTTGTTTAACCATGTGCTATGATCTTACATGGAACCTCCCCACTCCGACATAACATCCAAAAATCACAAGCATATAAATAGTAGCAAATATCAAAGGACGTGTTTATCCTTCGAAAACACAACCTTAAAATTGTCTGGGGTTTACTTAACCCCGAGTATCGCGAAATGATACTTCAAAACATGAATGAGCCTAAGCTCAGTGACCAAAAGCCCAAAGGAAGGGCAATCGCGTAAGGTGAAGCAAATAACAGTATCACCAACAACAAAATAAACACAAAAAAAAATTAAAATTCCAAAAAACTATTCGGGGGGGGGGGGGGAGGAGCCCCCTTAGTGTTTAGTCTTTCTGGCCAAGGTTACCTCGACCCATTTATGACACTAACAAAGCATTCACGGCGAGCTTACTATTAGAAAGCATTTCTTTGTAAGCATTTCAAAATTTGAAATAAACGTTACTCAAAATCCTAAACATTTGTATCTAATTTGAAACAGGCGCTCTTCATTGTGGGCCTGAAAAATAAAAAATCATAAAGGAACTGACCCCCCCCCCCCCCCCCCCCCCCACAACCCAAAAAGAACGGGGGGGCCTCTTCCTTTTACACAATCATTCTTTTCTTCTCGTCCCCCGGCCGGGCAAAATCTCAACAAACC
>JAAAKL020003453.1:12581-23127 GCA_010016065.2 Carybdea cf. marsupialis auct. non (Linnaeus, 1758)
AAGCAGCAGTGAATGAGGTCTTACCCTTATCTTATAACAGTTTCATGTTGTACTGCGTGCTCAGCATGGTGAACATTACATGAATCTACTAAAATTCGTCAATTTCCGTTAGTGATGCGAAAGAAATGCCTGCGATTCTCCTTTACTTCAGCTTGTTAAAGATCTCGGTCGTATCATACAGGAAATGCTGTTGGGCAATTTTTCATAACAGGAAAGGTCTTAGCTGTGACAAATAATTTGGGAATGGTAAGACCGATTCTTCCACACTATCACCATACGATGATCCAAGCAATCTCTGCTTATCCTTCAAAGTGAGTCATGGATTACAAGGCAGATACGGGGCAAGAGTGCCTCAGAACTAGGACGGTCAGTTAAAACAACGGATGATCGGATTCTCAAAAAATGCCGCACAACAGACAACAGGAAAGTAGGTATGATGTAAAAAGAAAGAAAGACGGAATGTTAAAGCAAGAAAATTGGAAAATGCGAGTTTCTCCCGAGATTCACCAATACGCAGAAAAGCCTCGAGGCTTGATTGATATCTAAGTGTTCGCAAGTGTAGTCTCCAGGCAAAAATCGAGCCATGTTAATTGATTTCCTTATATACAAATTTAAATTGTAATAAGTCAAAATTCGATAAATTCTATTGCAACCAATGAGTCTGAGCTGATTTATTGAATGAAATCCCGACAATCTAGCACTTTGCCGTCTTTCATAAAACGGATAACCGAGAAGAGAGTAAGCCAGATACGTATTATTGTGCAAGCACTGTAACTTAAAAGTAAAGCAAATCATAACAAATTATTTTCAAATGTTCATTTTCGGACATTTTTTCACGACAGCAATTAAAGTGTCAAGTAACAAGTAAGATCCTTTCCAAGGTTAAAATAACCCGGGCATATAAAAAGGGGTCAAAAAACACCCTTAAGTCTGAAGACAGAAAAATCTATTGCACGAGAGTTTGGTGCCCAATGTATATAGCACTATATCCATACCTACACAGGGCCTCCGACATCGGAGTTCTCCCGGGCCCATGGCCCCTTTGCGTCTTGAGGACATATAAGAAATCAACGAAATTCAGTATTTACACCCTAAATCAGCAGTTGATTCATCTACAAACTTTGTTCTCATGAATGGAAATGACAGTAGCAAACAATCAGTTGAAAAGCCTATCGCTGAGCAACTATTATCAAGTGTTTTCGACAAAAGGAGAGGATTTGATATCATTAGTTTTGAATAGATACTAGAGAAATAGAAAAGTACGTCACCAACGGTATTCTGCCAACTAAGCTAGGTGACATGGGTTCGAATCCCGTTCGTGACATACTCTTCTATTTCTCTAGTATCGATTCGCAAACTTATCATTTCAAATCCTCTCTTCTCAAAAACACTGTAATTTTCGATGGGCAGTGGAATGCACGATGGGCGGGATGACAGTCTTTCAATGGTCAAGTCGCATGGCGCAGAGAGGTTGGTCTCCAATATTGCATATTGCTGGGTGTCCATGTCCTCCAGTGGAGTATTGGGAGCTAATGTGGCAACTAAGAAAATACATCCTGTTATCAAAGGGAGTCATCTAGCTCAGTTGATAGAGCGCACGCCGCGAATGCGTGGGTCACGGGTTCGAATCCCGTTTGTGACATACTATTTCTCTAGTATCTATTCAAAAAGAACAATTATCGCTGTTTTCTTCCAAAACGTAGTGGGCCCTCCAACTATCAAACTACTTTAGAAGCCCTGCTACAACTGTCATCTGCCTTAAGAACGAAAGAACACGTTCACTTATAACTGCTGAGTGACTTGAATACTAATGAACAAATCAGCTAATTAGCTAATAAACTGGTCAATTAACTACCTAATTAACGAACTGACTAACAAAGTGACTAAGTAACTAATTAGCTGGTAAACAACAACACAAACTAACAAATTTACTACGGAACTCACTTAGAAACAAACTAACTAACCAGTTCATTAACACAAAAATATATTAACAAACAAACTAACAACCTTAGGAACTAACTGATCCAACTAACACAACTAACAAATTTAAGATGATCATCATAGTAACTATTAACTGTTATGAATCAACTGAAGGTCAAGTCCAAAAATGTCACACATTCATAGATTAGAAAGTACCCAAAGGGTATTAAAATTAGCAAGAGATCTGTACTGTTGCTGATAGCAAGTTACTGTTCTTGGTGACGCCACAGGTTTTGGGAGGGTGGTGAGTAGTAACAGATGGGTGCTGGGTAGATTTTCACCTATATAGCATCAATGTGACCCTCCTCACTGTAAGACTGGGGATAGAAGTCAAGTATTGCAGAGGGCATGAATCGAAGTAACTACACCCATTCTAACTGAAGTAATCCTCAGAGTAAATGTAGAGCACTGGTTATCATTCTTTTTTCGATTCCGCGAAAATCGCCAACTCTTTTTGTGACTGAAGCACGATCGACATTTCACTGCCATGTTTCTCCAGCAGGCTAATAAAACATAGTCAAGAATGTCTCCAGGACTTGTAATACCCATCTTCGGTCAAATTTTGAGTCCAAGGACAGTGTTGACAATGTGTTTATAGACGTCTTTTGTGATTAATGTTTGTGTTTTGAGCAAAACAAAATGTAAATGTTAATCAGCTGAGATGAGATTCCGAACGAGTGCAATGCTGAAGGAAAGTGTGACGTCACGAATTTGAAAATATTTGAATCATGGGGAAAATACTCGATTTTCATGTTGCCCTTTTTTAGTAAGAACTTCAATGGCCAAAATTGAGAGTGATGTCCTTTCCCAACACCGAGATATCAGCTTTCAAAGTCTTAAATCTCTCTAACAAAACTTTATTCTTTGATGCTGTTTCCAAGGGACATTAACAGAGTTTTGACCAGAAATTTTTGAATTTCAAACGCCTCTACCTTAAACACTAAATACACTACACATTTTGGGAAACAGCCCATTTCAGGGTTGCCGTTAGATATCTGGAGAAATCTTGCTATTTCCAAACTTTATGATTTGTGACGTCATCACTTTCCGTCCGCATAATGACGTTCTAGCTTTCACATTTCTGACTCCCCTTAAGATAAACCTACTAATTATTATTGACATTATTTATACCAAGCTTTCAATCTGTGAGTACGAAGAGTTTCTCAACAAGATCTCCACTCTTCTTAGCAGATATTTGCTAAGCATGAAAGCGAGAGTGAGTTGATATTCTATGAATTCTATTAATGGTGATATCACTTGAATGCCATCCAGATGATCTATCTGCATTAATATACTTAACTTATTTAAACAACTTTTAGTTTTACATTTAAGTTTCATAAACTGACTGAATTGAAAAAAGTAAGACGTAAGTCAATAATTCAGTAAATTCGTCAATCACTAAGTAAACATGTCCGTCCACCAGTCTGTCTGTCAGTCACTGAGTAAGTAAGCAAGTTGATGTAACTAAGCAAATACGTTAGTAACTTAGCAAATAGCACTTTAATTAAGAAACACCGTAATTAGGTCGGTAAATAATTTAGTCGGAAGCATGTAAGTACGTGGGAAAGTAAACAATTCATTTATCAACAAAATGGGTTAGTAAGGAACTCTAGAAGACAGTACATAAGTTCAGAGGTAGTTGGTTTACTCCTATGTCAGCCTAGGTGGCTCTCACATAAAAGCATGAGTTTTGTAGGCTAACAGAGTATTAGATGATATTTAGAAAACATTGGAGCAGAAGGGAACTTATCCCTACCTCGAGCCCACTTTGAAGTCCATGATCACAATCCTTTTGACTCACGGCATATTGGCCAAAGGAGACATACTTTTCTATCTGCTACATTGCTTACGTTTGCAGCGAGGTGAGGAACATTTCTGTCGCGTTCGAAGATCACACCCATTACAGGGGATGGTGTGCTTACGAAAGGAAACGATTCAAACTGGATAAGATTTGAGACATCTTGATGTGCTAAACATTAACCAAGAGAGCGACAGAAATGTTTACGTGCTAAGTATCATCCACCAGAATGACATTTACACGATGGCAGGTACCTATAGGAGGGCTGCCATCGCCCCCTCTTATAGTTTACTTCCAAAATTGTGGGTAATCCATTTAGAAATGCCAGAAATTACTAATAAAGAGAACTCAATATCCATCAGACTAATTAACTGGTAATTCGACATTCACAACAACTAAATAATCAGTTCTTAATAGCAAAAAAAATAATGAACATGCAATATTTGGTAGTTCATCACCCCTTCAATAATCTGCCAAGCATAATCTCTTGCAATTAACCCAAACATCCATGCTAGCATCTCTCAAATCCCGAGAGAGAACTTACAGTCGATACGAATATTACACGTAAGCCACTGTTCACTTTTCAATAAGAGAAGAAAATCGAAGAAAAAACCCCAGTGATGTTTGTCTTCTACCACAATTAATTCTCTACAAGAATTCCACATTACTCTTCACCTCAACAAACATGAATTGGGTAAATTATAGTCTATCTACACGTATTCTTGATTCTATTTACACGATCTATTTAAACCATAAAAATACCTATACCATTTACTTTAAAAGCTACGCAAACCTGAAAAGAAAACGGACAAAAGTTTGATAACATCGATATTGTCTTGAAGAAAAGAACGCCTCATATTAGTCGACACTAATAAAGCACCAACCCAATTTCGATTACGCTTGTCTATGTCGTTCAACCTTAAAACGATAACAATGTACAATTCATACAACAAGATTGGCAGAGTAATGTCGACTTTAAGTTTCCAACCGCAAAAAAGTTTTTGGGGTATTTCCGTTAAGAGAAAATAATTCATATTTAAATGAAGAACTTATTGCTATGTTCTACGACTGTAAACGAAGTAATAATCTGGACAACGTATTATTTCTAGCGGGTAACGTAAATATGAGGGAATGAGGAATTGGTTGCAGCAAGGCTCATCGCGGGGTTTATGGCTTGAATGGTCTTTTTAGAAGTACTGGACTTTCAAAATATAAAAATGTCGAAACAATTTCTGTTCAAACTGAACATTCCCGAAACAGAGTCAGAGAAACTTTCATAGTGGCATAGTAAGCTTTCCTGACATACAAATCAAGTCTGAATCATCTAGCATAAATGCTCACGATGCTCTGTTTTGAAGGGAAAACCAAACAAACGACACGCCTTACGTCGTGCAAAACGTCGAATGGGCACTCTAGCAGAGAAGCCAGCTTTTCCAGGGCTAGAGTGTGTTGTTGAGTATTGTGGAGTGTGAAAAAATGAGGTTTCTTTAAGGCATTAACAACTTAGGGCAAATAGTCCCGTCCCCCCCCGCCATACCACGTATACAGTAACACATTGACGTGTCCCCTAATACATACATCAATGGTTAAATTGTCTTGGAAAATATATAACTACATAAAAATTACGAGGGGTAATCTCTCCCCAATAAATGGACCGTCCCTTCCCTTCGTGATTCTCATCATTTATAAACGATCATTTGACAGCCCTTCTTCTATTTCAGCTCATATGTCTGATTTTGCAGTCTGACTGGGCTAGTTGCCTGCATACACAACTTCTCAAGAAGGCAAAATCAGGTGCAAAGATCAAGTATTAAAATAGATGATTTAAAGTCAAACTTCGTTAAGCAGTTTCGCAATTTCTGACACTGTTACGCTACTTCGTTTCAAAGGTAACACTTTCTTTTTAAAACGTAAAATAAGCGCTTGAATCCAAACTGTGAAGTTTTCCGCCTTTTAGTGAAGAAAATGTGGGTTTTCGACTGGAATACGTATTTAACTATTTGTTGACTACTTCATCGAAGTAGCTTGCACATCAGTATGATCTTCGTCTTTCTCATTCTTTTCGCACAAACACTTTCTATTTTGAGGGGAATCGCAAAATTACGAACCAATATGCGATGTTGCATACACGGAATCAATAATCGTCGTGATAACTCTGAAGCAGCTAGTTTCATTTAAAACCATCTACAGATCGATGCCATATCAATCTATCTTAATACCATATCTAATACTTATTGCATTCACTGCGCCCCAAACAACACCTTTGAATTCAAATATTTTAAGTGACGTTATGCATGTGTATGTAAGCATAGAAAACCAAAGGAAAATCAGATTGGTTTAAACACGTACTTATTTTAACAAAAAGTCGATATTGGTCAAAGAAATGGGATAAATCCGTCTGATTGAGGTTTTTAAGCACTAAAAACTGCTTACAGATAACTTATCCCTCTATCACTTGTAAAAATTCTTCAAATAAATGAATACTATAACTTAGTTTGAGGAAGATACAGATTACGTGATTTTGACAACATCAACTGTAGCTTACACCATCTAATTACCATATCACCTTATTCGTAGCCATTTCTGTGTCTCTTTACAAAAGATGACAGGATCAGAAAACAACCCATTGTCACCTTTGCATTGTTTTATCAGACGTACCCAAAGAACAATCATGTGCCCGAACTTGACCAGACTTACTCGAAAACTATTTGTGAAATATGTGGAACGTGATTGGAATGAATTTTGAGACTAAGAAAAAAATCTGAATGTAATTCCTGCCAGAAGTTTCAGACATATTACTTTTAATCAATAAAAGAGTTTCGGAAAGTTTTGGTGGTAGCTCTAGCGTGTAAAAATACATGTATCAATAATAGAACATGATACAGCGTATTTTTGTTATGTGATAAACAAACGCACGTGCGTTCACGCTGTAAAAGCTACTAACTGGCGATAATTGATCCTTAATCACTTAGCAAAGACACGTTACAATCTTCCTGTTGTCTGTCATCTCCATTTTTAGGTGAATTTAAAGAAAATAAAATAGAAAAACGAAAATCGAAGCGTTGACTACTATTAATGTACTTTACAATACTGACACACCGAGAACGCAAAAGGCAGCCAATGTGACTTAACAATACCAACATCTTTGACACAGAATACTATGTGTGCAGCCTACTTCACTTTACTTCAAAAACTGCGACTGAGACAGGTGCTTTATTATCAGCAAACAGTAGATCTTAAACAGGATCTCAAAAATCATATCATGATTGAACTGTTACCGAACCCCAAAGACAGCTCAATAATAACATAGTGGCTTTGGCACAAACTGAAACAAGTTGTTTCCGGAATAGTCGATACAATACGTTGGGAATCAAACCGACTGTTTTCCTCGAATTACAGGCTTTGAAACCCCTTAACCACGAGGCTTTTTGTTTACATTGTGGTCTGGTTGAATCGTTTCTAGGCGAAAAGGCCTTCCTTTAGAAAGCTATTTTTTACGATGTGGATTTAAAACCGCATATAGTCTATTCGGTGATCAACGGCTTAGAGCAAGCTAATAACTTGCCTAAGCAACCTGGGGGAGTTGAATGTTGCTTGCACATTTTTGCATCATCTGTTATGATCTCCCGATTAAATCTTTTTTCTAAAATTCGAGCACATTCGGAATGGCCAGTGCGTTGGGCATATTTCAACGCAGTATTTCCACCTTTCGTTTCAGCCCTTATATCTGCACCATATTCCAGAAGGTAACGAATTGCTTTAACATTATTCGACTCGGCTGCATAGTGAAGGGGCGTTCTCCCTTTGACATCAATATCGTCCACGTGGGCTCCGTGTTCCAGGAGGGTAAGGGCACATCGATCGTGATTGTGCTGAACTGCCCTCATCAGAGGTGTAACACCTTGGTTATTACATCGATGAATTTCTGCGCCACCATCTAGCAACAATATGATACAGTCTTCGTGTCCACCCTCAGCCGCAAACAACAAGGCAGATTGTTTATTTCGGTAGGTTACATTAACGTTTGCGTGATTTTCGATTAATAATTTCACGCAGTCCGTGTTACCCTCTCTCGCAGCCATAATCAGTGGCGTAGCTCCATATTTCGTTTCAAAATCAACATCAGCTCCCGCTTCAAGTAGTTTTCTTAAACAATCTATATGATTATTTGCAGCAGCGAGATGTACAGCTGAATTTCCTAGAGTTGTTCGCGCAGATACATTTGCACCGTAATTAATCAAGAGTTGTAGACAATCCGAGTAACCTCTCGAGGCGCATCTCATTAACGGAGTAAATCCTTCATTATCTGTCGTCTCGATGTTACTATCCCCTCCGGTTTCAAGTAAAGTCTGTAATGTTAAGCTCATCCCATCCCTGGCGGCCACTGAAATAGCATCATCTTCTTGACCATCCTCTGGATCCAGTTCGTTAAACTTTTCTTCAGGTACTCTCCGTAATAAAGAACGTCCACGCCAGGTCAATCGAGGTGAATTTGATTGCCGCGTTGAAGGTCTCCTTTTTGGTCTACCGGTTGGAATCAAGTAGTCTTTGTCTTCTTTACAAATCGGACTAAACTTATCCTCGTATTTTGTTATGGATTGTTTAAATATGCTCCGAGGTGTCCATATACGCTTTCCTACTTCTAATTGACAATCTACATTTATTTCACCAGTTTCTAAAATCGTCTTTAAATTATCGATATCACCAATAGTAGCGGCTCTGTGCAGCCCTTCATTGGACACGCGACGGACGAGTTGTGTTTTTATCATATCTGTGAAGCTATTCACGAAGTCGCTTCAATTCCTTTTATTCATATACGATTTTATCTTGAACGAAGTGAGATGAATCTTATGTTGCTCTTCCTACATATCACCCACTAGATCGAATAAAACAAGCCTTATGTCAAACAGATGTTAATGGACCAGGACACTTGATTTTAACATCAAAATTGCGGGCTTTCCTTTGACATCGATAGAAAGGGCTCTTCTCCCGATTCTGCCTTTCGATTCGAAACCATTGCATCCTTCTTTTACGTCACAGAGATTATTTATTACCGAAGTTTTAAGCCTGTTCTTATCTGTTCGTTCTTTTATCTTATTCTCAGAAAATTGTTGGGCTGACGCTAATTGAAGGTTCCGTGTTCTGAAGTTCACGTAACAGTAAATTGACGACATGATAGAAGGGATTTCTCGTAATTCTTAATGAATAACATCACAGTATTTGTCGACGTGCCGATCTCAGCAGGCAGAAAAATATTGTGATTATTATATTGCCAAGATTTAGGGAAAAGCAAAACAAAGAAAATGGAGAGAGAAGTATAAAGATCAGTGAGGCTTTGAAAATATAAATGCTTTCTTTGCGTTTAGCTGATTTGACTACGGGCAGTTGGAAGCTTTCATGGGTATACTTAAACCGTAAAGCGTTTCCCAACCACAAAATTGTGGTCACGCCATCTCCTTGCTTGGTTGATGGCTAAATGAAATCGAAACTGGCAAATTTGTGAACTAACCCTTGTAAACAAGAGTGTGCGAACGTAAACAAATATTGGCATTTGGGAAGTAAACTTGATCTTTGGACAAAGAGTAAGTTTGGACAAAGTTTGGACAAAGAGTAAGTTTACAAATTTGGTACAAATTAAGTACCTTAATACCAAATGTGTTACGGCTGCTTCAAGATAACTCCTTTTATTTGTAACGCAAAATGGTTTTAGAAATCGCGTTTATTGTTATCATGAACTCATGAGATTTTGCTTGAAATCTTGTGCCTCTTATGTTTACCTTTCGATTCAGGCGCAACGGTCAGCTGCGGCAAAAATTGCAGAAATGAAATAGTGTACCGTTGTTTAAAAGCAACAAAATACCCCAAAAGTATGGGAAATATAACTGGTGCTGATTGGGACAACCTCCAAAAAGGTTTTCATTATTTCCCACGAATTTTTAGCTAATTCGAGTTTCGAAACGTAATGTCATATTTGATTGTACTAGTACAGCAGGGACAGGGTAGGGGTGGGGGTGGACAGTAACAGTCAGCCAATAAGAACACTGTGTTTGCCATCACGCAGTTCCTGTTAGTACTTGACATTGTAGTTGTGATGCAAGAAAGAGATGTTCGTTAGACTACTATGATCGACGAAACTAGTATTCTTTTAGCTCCATCTTCATCAATTTGGTGCCGTGACCAGTTCCTAGAGTATATACGGGGTGTAAAGTTTGCTCCTTATTGTTTAATCTTCTTTCAACAGACGGTCCATGGAGTAATACCCGACGACTCGAATATTTGTTTCACTTTGAGGTGTTTGAAAAACAACGAGGGTCACCGACGTATTTTTGGTGATACGGAAAAATCTATAGGCACGCTGTATCGTAGTTACCACAATCGAGTTCTTTGGTGGGTATCAAAACCGAATAAAAAACAAACAGATGAAAAGTACTCTTTACTTGTTATTTAAATCCACAATTCCACAATTTTAGGATTAAAGAAATAGTACCTAATATGTAAGCTACGTTATGACGTTCTCTTCATAAGTTTAACCAAAGACACCAGTTTCAAATGAATCGTGAAAGATTTTCTGGAATATCTAAATAGATGTCTTCAAAATTTCAAATCCTACACGCAGTAAATTTGAAGAATGAACATTGTAAAAACCCTTTCTTAAGTCATTCATTTACGGTAACATCGCGTCTAAATATCTGTAAAATGGTTGGGGCATTCGATTTCACAGATAATCTTTAGCAGTCGGGCAATTGGACGCATGAACCAAACAGCGAG
>JAAAKL020003454.1:0-23124 GCA_010016065.2 Carybdea cf. marsupialis auct. non (Linnaeus, 1758)
TTTGTACCTTTTTTGTACCTTTTTTGTACCTTTTTTGTACCTTTTTTGTACCTTTTTGTACCTTTTTTGTTCCTTTTTTGTACCTTTTTTGTACCTTTTTTATACCTTTTTTGTACCTTTTTTGTACCCTTTTTGTTCATTTTTTTTTACCTTTTTTGTACCTTTTTGTACATCAGACCCTCGTTCTATTTTAATGTAAACTTACCGTTTCTGAAAAGCAATAACTTTTCATTTGTTACCGCTTATTCTATGTAAAGTTTGTTTAGCAAAGGAATCGTACCGATTTCACGTCACGTGATATCAGCAAAGGGAGAGCGAAAACATCCTTAGCAATCATGATAGCAACCACAGTGACAATACTGCTTGTACTTATGATCATGACAGTGAGGTCTGAGTCATGATGGTGTTGAGTACAAAAAGGACAATGTTCCTGATAATGACAGTAACATCAGCAATGAGGAGGTGAACGTTTTGTAAGGACGATATAAATCTATAACCTTATCTAGACTGGGTTAACTTTAGATTCCAAGGGCTGGGGGCTGGTAAGATCGATGCTGTATCGATGTCAGTAACTAGGCGAAGTTTCATTGCCAAGGTATGAAACTTAGTACATCTCTTAATTCATCTTTCAGCTAAATAAGTTTGTTTTGAAATTTAGGTTGATAATGGTATATAACAGCCGGAAGTTGACGAATACTTTAAAATCTTTCGAAACCTTATCGTTGGAATGGCTTTTACTGGGAAAACGTAAAATCAGCCAACTGTTCTAAGGTATACGGTAAATGATATAATCTATAACAAGCAAACGGTTGAGTATGCAGAACTAGTTAAAATCAGAGCAAATAAATTTATTCCAATTCAATTACTTTCTTTAATGCAATCAAACTTGATTTTTATACTTAAGTCAGAAAGCTTCAAATAAATGGGCAAGTAGTAGGTCAGGTATCAGAGAAAATATAGGGCCTACTAGGTACTCCAGTCTGAACAGGAGAGGTTGCAATTTAGTGATATTTGACTTTTCCTGCACAAGAGAAATCAGATCCAAAAAAGTACTAGCTAAATTAGGACATTTAAGGAATTTATTTTGACACTATGAAATCTCATTGGATAATCTTGTGCACTTGTCATAGGGATTCTGAAGATTTTAGTTATAGAATCAAACAATAATTACAACATGTGCGTTTACATCAAGCTTAAAAGTTCTCCAATGCCAAACTTCTAAGATCCATCCATCCTCTGTCTTTTTGAAGAAATCGGAAATCTCTTTCAGCCTTTTGGTATTAAGTGCCCACTAGAACAGCTTTGGATGTGACTGTTGTAGATAATTCCTCCACAGACGGCATAGCTGGCAACAACGTAGGGTTTACCACGTAGACAGAAGTGTTTGCTTGTTGTATAAGCATGGGCACCACAGACTGCATGAGTATTGTATGAGTAGACCATCCGGTTCCAACAAAATTGACTGGCCAGTGCATACACCGTGTGAGAGCATACCCCATAATGCTCGTATGTGTAGATCTTGTTCTTAAAGCAATACTGTATATACTTGGTGTACAATTTTCCGCTGCATCTTCCATGACTTGAAAGTTGGTAGACGTGGTTAGAATAGCAAAATTCTGTATGCTTGTTGTAAATAGTGGAACCGCAAGGAGCGTAAGTCGAATGCGCATAATACTTTGAGTGCCAGCAGAAATACGTGTTCTTAGCCACGACTGCAGTTCCACATGTAAGGTACGTTTGATGAGGATATACTTTGTCTACGAAGCAAAAATGATAACAACGTATAATGATGCATCATCAACTTTTAGAAAGTGCCTCCCATTGTACAGTCATGTGGCGTAGTGGAGAAGCAAGAGTATCACGTCTATACAAGCAAGCGCAAAGTTGCTTAAATTTCTTTGGGAAGGAAAACTTAGGTAATGCTTGTATACATCTGCGGGTCTCTATGGAAGATTTGCACCTTACAATTTTAAATTAAGCATATTTTCGTCACTCTCGAAGGAAACCAAAAGGAAAGAGGAAAAACGCATTTCGGTATTCACCTTTGGGTCAAACAAGGCAAACGCGTTTATTGGTCTTCCTTAACATATTAAGGAAATAAGTTCTCTATCTTTTAAAAAGGTGATTAAAGGTAGTGCACCTGATTTTCTCGTGCCTACATTTATTAACATTATTATTCTGCCAGAAGCAGACGTTTCTATCACGTAGACAAACTGAGGAATAGTCTTGATGGAACTTGGGGATGAACAAAGTGTAGGCAGAGAGTGTTCGATTGCTGACTTTCAGCCACAGAGCGTCACAAAGACCTTGGCAAAAATTGTACTTAACTTCATATCATGATGATATTATTATTATTATTAGTAGTAGTAGTAGTATTATTATGAAATTACTATTGCATATCAGAAATTAAAGAAGTTCTTTCTACCGTTTTATCATTACCTGCTGCCCTAGGACATTTTTGATCCCCCACCCCCCAAAATTTTTTCCTCAAATTTGGCGGGTACATCTCCCAAGCCCACATAGCTCGTACTCTTGTGGTCTGCACCAGAATAAATCAGGAATTAAGGGTATAGTTAACTCATCCCCTTGACTGGATACCTAGTATTAGATGTGCTCTTCTCAAGAAAAAAAGCTCTGTAAGTGAACACACAGTTTGCTAAAGATTACCAAGTTTTCAATTTCCGCTTTGACACCTTAAAAACCTCGTTAGCGACCCATTAAGTCATATAAGGCGATCGTATGGCTTAGCGATGGTATTAGTAGAAATCTAAAACAGTTAAAACAATAACACCAAAACAGTGATTTAAACAGGATATTATAACAACAGTTTTTATAGATTATGGAGATAGAACGAAATGTCGAAGTCGTGTTTTTGTTTATTATTCTTTTCGTCTAACACTCGTCAGAGTATGAAAATTAGAATAAAATGAAAATAACAGATATCCAAATATGTACAAACGCCCTTGAAATACAAATATGGTTTTGCTATTTCCTCCTATTTTGATTTCATAACAGCTAGCACATCTTACCCCGAAGCTTCTCCTCAACATATTATTTTTACTATTTTATGTTTGGTTTCCAATAGCATATACTATCAGTAGAACGTCAAAAATGTCGAATGTATGTACGGACGCTTCCTCTTATTCGTCAATTTTTAGTTTCATGGTCTTACATCATGGGGCTTCTTTGTACATACATTGTTTTCTGTAAAGTTTTTATAGGTTTACAAAGAGAGAGGCGTATACGTGTTTTTATTAGAGACGGGGTCCCAGAAACCAAAGGTTATACTTTAAAAAGGCTAAAATCAGTAGAAAGGCTTATCTACCTGCATTATAGTACTGTGATGGTTATTAACCGTTGTAATGAGATGCCGTGGCACTAACATGTCCTTGTATTCAAGCTTCTACTACAAATTAACAACGACGTTACTTACGATTGAAGCAGAAATGGCTTGATCTTTGGTATATTGTCGAGCCGCATCTTCCATGCGTGGCATAGGAGTATACCAAATTTCCATGGCAAAAGTATGTAGCTTTCAGGAAAGGTTGATGATGTGTTCCACATGTACTATATGTTGACAACGAAAAGATGTTGTTGTACCAGCAGAACTGTGTTTTGTGGTTGTAAACCTTGGTGTGGCAGATACCGTACGTGTGTATATCATACAATCCATTGTTGAAACAGAATTTTACCTAAAGAAAATATATGAAATAAAGATAGCGAACAAATTTTTGTCAGCAAGCAGAACACTATGCACTGTGTTCAACAGCCACCATACGCGCAAATCGAGAAACTTGGGTCAGTTGAGGAGTTAAATCCCCTCATTTATACTTGGAGTGCGTGAGGTAGCGCACATCGAGAAAATCGGGTCAGTTAATCAACTTAATTACCCTTGGCGTGCGTGAAGCAGCAGCAATATCCAGTGGCGGATTTGGAGGGTGTGGGGCCCTATAAACTCATGCATTGCAATGTGGTTCAGAAACGATCGTTCTGCGAAAGTTCCGCAGATACTGTATTGCCTCCAGTGGGTATAGTTTCAAGTTCTCAGTTACTTCCATGAGATTAATATGAGCAGTTAGACTCATACTATTTTCTTAGAAATGACGCGCGGGCCCCCCTAAAGGTGTCTCCCCTTTAAAATCGCCACTAGTAATATCTCACAAATTAGTTGAAACGTGACATTAAGGTCTCTCTTTGCATTCGCTACTCGCATCAGGAACAGGAAAATTGTTATATTAAACAGACACTTCCGTTCTGGAGTACACAGAGCGTAGTAAATATCTGAAAGGAAACAGAAGAACCTAACAGCTGTTGTGGACGTACACCCTGTTCTTCTACTGGTCCCGATACTAGTGCCGAGTTGTAAATATCACGCAACCTACGCGATGAATAATTGACAGAAAAAATCCCAAATGTTTACCGAAACCTCTTCCGCCCATCGCCACACCTTGATATACAAAGCACTGTTTCCTTGCAGTTTGCACATATGCAACTAAGAAGGAGGTATTTTAGTTCTCTTTCTTTGCACGTATAGAATGCTAAAAGCAAGCTATTCCTGTCAATTTTTATTATATCAAACGTAAGCTACGGATAACTACCATTCCTGGATTTCTATTTTCACTCCACTTAAAGTGCTTCGAGACCTTGCTATCGCTTATCGAAATATTTAAAATGTTGAAATAACAGAGGGATTAAACCAGCCAGAAGGGGCTCCTATTCATTGTAAAGATAATTAGAAACGGTTGATGTGGACATATCTTCGTCATAGTTACTTCATATCTACATGATTTGTAACTCTGAAACAAATTTATTTTTAAGACTTGTCTATGCGCATTATGTGTTGTTAACTAGTGTTAATTCACGGTGTGTGTTCATGACGTCATCATCAGTAATATTGTTTTAAAGAAAGTGATGTAAGTCTAAAAGAGGTCAGAATGTTGCTAAAACCTTAGCTCATTCGTTCACGAGATATCAGGAAAAATACTGAGCCCGTGGGCCTACAATCCATTATAGTATTAGATGGTAATTTACGTTGTTAACTGCGGACGTTTGATTTTTCATGACAAAAGGTTGTTTTGATCTCTCAAATGTTAAGAAAACATACGAGAGCACAGTTTCTATTTTTGGGGCCTTTTCCAGCTCCAAGTACAATGTAAATGTGAAGCTCAAACTGTTTGAAGGTGTACTTACTTCTGGTTAATAATTTACTTAAGTTAGTAATGAATCAGATTTTCCAAAGTCAAATTTTTATTGTACAGCAAAGGTGAGCAAGGGATCATATGCCACTTGTATTCCAAAACCATTAAGGAATATCAAGTAGTGCCCTATTTGTATAGAATACCAATTTATGAACAGTGCATAATCACTTGCTATACAATAGATTTGATCTCCTGGTGCTCGAATTCGGAAAAAAAGTGAAAGTGGGTTTGGTTCTCCTCTTTAATTTAAAATTACATTCTCTTTATAACGTCATTGATGGGTAGCTCATGTGATAGAGCTTGATGAGCTTTGAGAGCTTTGTGATATTTACTCAAAGGTCGTGGGTTCAAACCCCACCTAATTTGTCTTTTGTTTTCTGTGTTCACTTGTTGATAAATCACGAGCATCACTAGATCATTGTAAATAGTATCATTTTCATTTCTACCTCCGCTTCCGTGTAGAAGATTGTACATAGCGCGCTATTGTTACAGCTTCTTCCCCTAACAGTCCCTTAGGATATCCCGTTGCGTCCCATAACCCGCTGTTTAGAGTCTTGCACACGTTCTTAGAACTGTATACCCTACATACGTCTTTCTACTTACCTTATGTTCATATGGAGTGCTTCCACAAACACCATGTGTTGCAAAGTTGTAAACACGCTTTGCTTTGCAGAAACTGTTGTGGATGTTGTAAATGGCACCATTACAGATACCATACGTGGCATAAGCTAGTGCATGGTGATTGTAACAGTATTGTGTGAGCCTGTTGATAGGTTTTCCCGAGCACTCCTGATAAACTTTCCTGTCATACAACTTGCTGCCAAGGCAGAAGTATTTGATTCGATCATATGGCTGGTAGTTGCAGATAGAGTACGTCAGTGGGTTGTACGTTTGGCCCTTCCAGCAAAACTTTACACGTTTGTCGTATATGATCTCCCCGCACATTCCATACGTTGACTTTGCATACATGTATCCATTCATACATATAGTATATCTTGCATCATATGCCTGGAATCTGGAATGTAATAAGCACCAATAAACAAAAATGTAAATAACAAGCAAAAAAGTAAGCAAATATGCTAAATTACCGTCTGTTCTTCACTTTGCTGATGCCGAGCACCAACGCCACCTTGGCCCATGTTGAAAGTTGGTCACAAATAATGCTGAGTATCAGTTTTTACCAGACCACTGCCAACCAACACTAAGTGGTAATATTGAATCGAGCTCAAGACCTAGTCTAATCATTTTTGACGCCATCTCTTTAAGACCTGGGGAGGAAATCCTATGATTGGACTGAACATTGTCTTAAGGAATTACAGTATGCCACGTTAGACATACTGACCTTCCTCTAGAGACCTTTCACATTTATGACAAATATCAACTACAAACCATGCACGAAAAAGGGAGGATAGTCCACCATTCAATCGCTCATGTTGCACGTAGCCCTTTTTTATGAATGAGATTCAAACATATCATTAATATCAGCGATGAACCGCCTCTGATGTCCGGGAATTCAAAAGTCGACGAGGAAAAGATTTTGGGATATGGTTAAAAGTTTCCCGTGTCCGGGTGGTAGAATTTAAGTCTTAATTGCTCAAAGTGGTGTGTGAAGTGGCACATTTCATTTCATCACATTTTTACAAACATAGACTAAACTAGAGGCAGAATCAGCGATTTACAAGAAACAGTATTATCAACTGTTGGATCAATATAGCTTTGTAAAAAGAAAAATGGCTTCGATTAAAATACATATCGCATCGATTTTACTTGTCTCATTATCAAGATCCAGAGACCTCACCTTAATCTCAAATTTGATTCTATTGATCGTATCATAGACAAGAGAGGGTTTAAAAATATCAAGTTTGAAGAGACACTAGTGAAAAGTGAAAACGTCACCACCGGGATTTGAGCCCGGGATACTTTCTACCTTCAATGGGCTGTGAACAACATGATGGGCCGGATGGCAGTCTTTCTATGGTCAAGTCATATAGTTCAGTTGATAGAGCAGCACGCTACGAATGCGTGGGTCCCGGATTCGAATCCCGGTGATGACGTTTTTACTTTTTACTAGTATCTCTTCAAACTTGATATTCAATTGATCTCGATCAAAATAGTCTTTGGAAATTTTATCACCATATCAGTCAAAACATGATATGCCAGAGACAATCTAGTAGATAAGCAAGGAAAAGGGTAGTTACGTATACACGTAAATATCAATATCAATTCAAGTTACACGATACCTGCAGCATCTTGGATAGTTAGGGCGGGAGTTTAACTTTCCGCTGCAGCAAATGTGCGTCTTAGAATTATATAGGTCCGAACCACCTCGAAAAGAAACAAAGAAGGCAATTCAATGTCAACGTAGCACATGCTGCTATAAAATTGTTCAGTTTCTTTCATTATTTCACTTTAATCATAATCATCATCATTATGCACAACATCGTTAGCGTCATCATTACGCCTGCATGGCATCATGACCATGATCAGCATCGTCATAATCCTAAGTATCGTTCCTGTCATTGATGTCATCATCATTGATTCATCATCAATATCACCAGCAACGGCATAAGTAAAATCACTATCGTTATTAACTTTGTCGGAACCTATCAGATTCTTCGCTAATCTTTTTCTAAGCATAAATGTGCTTTAAGCTTGAATAAAATGAACGAATGAATGAAGGAAGGAAGAAAGGAAGGAAGGAATGAAGGAAGGAAGGAATGAATAAAGGAATGAAGGAAAAATTTGTAGTTCATCTCTGTAAAGATATTAAATGTTAATAAAAGATACAGTCTTAGCGACAGTGACAAGAAATGTTTTCATGTATGCGGGATGAACACCTCCACCATTTCAGAACTTCCAGTAAGTTAAATTGGTGTGCAACACATTCTAGGTATAAACAATAGAGTCTAAAAAGTCTCAATGTATAAGGATCTTTCCAGCACCAAAATAATATCAAACCGTTGTGGCGCAGTCAAAGGGAGGTTCGATGCTTAGCCACCTAAAAGTGTGCAACAAATAGAATCCTTCAGTGATAATAAAGTTTGGTAGTGGTTTATGATAGGGGCGTTTTCTTGATAGCTCCCTTCCTCTAAACATTGAAGATATGAACAACGGTCAATGGACATTACCAAACAAATATTTGAGTCCTGACGCAAAGTTTGACCCTCACTTCACCAAATGTAATCGACTTTTCGCCGCCCGGCATTAACAAAATAAGGTACATCACTATTAATATGATACATTATGTGACTGAGACTACGATAGGAGTACATAGAGCACCCAAATAATGTCCATTCCACATTGACAATATATCAAAAACCCTCGAGAAAATTTTAATACATTTCCGACTTTGCATTGATTTTCTCGCACTGAGTACAATTCGCCCGTTTTTTACGTTGGAATAAGTCATGTTTTTTGTCAATGAAGCATCAACATTGAAGAGTTGCGAATGACATATTCCTGTCTGTGTGAGCACCCAAGCCGCAATCCAGCGCTTACATATGAGAAGGCTAGTGATACCTTAACGGAGACAAAAGTTTTGAATGATGTAGCTTACATACATTTTCCCCTCAATACTTACTGAATCAAGTACGAAATCTCTCAAAAACCAAAAATACAGACAAGTAGTAGGTAAGGTGCGTTGATACTTACAAGTGGAGTCTACCCAAGCTGATACCGGCGTGAGTTCGATGGTAAGCAGTGCCAGGGCAAGGGTGGCGAACATCATCATGATGCAATGTTGCTGCACCTAGGCATAGGAAAGTTATCAGTTAAATAGATAAGAACATGAAACAGGATCGAAACAACTTAATACAAATATATTAATCCAAAATGGTGAATAACCTTGCAACGTAATTCCTAGCACGTCCGTATTATATGATGCAATGCATCTGTCTACATGAGCAAACATAGGTGCTAACATTGTCGTTAGGCGTACCCACGAGTATAAACTTTGCAGATGTCTCGTCTGCGAGAGATGAGAGAGGTGGAAAAGGTACACTTTCACCTGTCGACAAAGACTTGACCATTGCTTAATGGATGGTCCTACTCGTTCCCCCAAGGGTTCACTACTGACTGCTACGAAACGAAACGTAATCGAAAGCTGGGAAGAATAAAGAACATCTGAAGATAAACCAATGACAAGATAGCCCTCCTCTTTTACTTAACATTGTTTTCAATACCTGTGCAGCAGATTTCTCGTTTTGTTTCTTTTATCTCTTCTTCCTCAGACTGAGATGGGGATCAGGAAGTGCACGTGATATAGAGCACATCCTCAGGACGTCATTGACTGTCCACAATTTGTACTTAAAATGGCAAAGAATCTGTTCACTTTGACAGTCGATATCTCAAGCATTTCTTGGATTTGCTGATGGGTATTTTCATTTGCATCTTTCTTTTCTTGCATCTTTCGTTTCTTGCATCTTTCGTTTCTTGCATCTTTCGTTTCTTGCATCTCTAAACCTTCAAAACTTTTCCAGACGCTAAATCTGCCATTCCAACCTTAACTGTAATGTACAGGAACAAAAGTCATCCTGACTTAGTATTGCTCTTCGGTGTAGGAAGTTGGCCACAGTTTTTACTTATTATGTTCTGCAATATGAATTAGTGCAGTTCATTCAAACAATAACAAGTAATTTTTATAGTGGTTCCATCACAACAGACAAGAAAAAAACACGTTCATTGCAAATCAAATGAGCATATACCGTTCATTATTGCTAATTGAAATGGCTGAGATGTCTGATAGTTCCCTGTATGCTAACAGGGTTTTTTCGTGATAAGCATCCTACTGACATTGTTGCTCGGTATCCCACACCTGATACAAAAACTATCAGTGAAAAGGAAGAAGATTATCAGTATCTGTTTAATGACTATACTAAATAATTTTAATAAAGGTATGAAGTGAATTAGTGTGAAGAAGTGATAAAACTGCTATATTTGACGCCGAAATTAAATTAACGTTATGCTTACGCTACTTTATGTTATTTCACGACTAAAATACAAGGGCAAGAGGAGGCGTAGCTGGTTTCAGTTTCTACTCTCGATCACATGTTTCTTAAAAGATATATTTGGGGACGATATATTCCTATTTAGCTTTGAGATCAGCTTTTTAAAAGTTTATTGCACAATGACTAAAACACAGAGCAAATTATACTTCAAAACAAGTAAGTAAAACAATATCCCATTGATTGTCTCCCTCGAACTCTTAAAAATATGATCTTATCATTCAAACTAGAAAATCTTGATATAGACTTAAAAAGTAGGATTATACCAACTGCACCGTGCCAGCAAGTTAGAGAAATATATTTAGTTGTTTGACGCTGTAAAAAGGTCATGACTCATTGAACTTCGCAATGAAGGTAAATGCTAATTGACGGAACAAAATTAATGCCTCCTTGATGTAGCAATGCCTATACCCTCTTTGTTTCCTTTTAGCGGAACTGAATCAAATCTGTTTCCTTTCAGTTACGGAATAGATTCTGGCTTATGATAGTAAGCTACTTCAATGGAGAAGTTCATTACTGAAAAATTGCTTTCTTACTATATTTATCTTCCGTTCTTTTCAGGAAAGAAAAAAATTGAAATAAGACGTTTGGTCACAGTAAAAATATATTAAATTCTAAATGATTTATGAGTACGATAAGTATAAAATCAATTTAGTTTTCATTCTAAGATAATTTTTGTGTGTGTGATTTAGTTGCATTAAATCCTGTATCATGAAACGTAAATCTAGGTCTCGTTTCTTGAACCCGTTAAAGATCTAGGCAGCACAACTACGTTTGTGCAGATATGAGACCTTTTGTAAACGACATGAAATAATAATGGGTGAAATATCAGCCTCTTCACGCGTAATTGTGGTCTTGTATCACTACCAAACGTCTATCTGTCATCTCAACAATCCTATCTGTTTACTTTACGAAAATGATTTTCGTACACATTTCCTAGTGCTGATCCTGGGTATCTTCAATTTGTTAAATTTAGGTGCATGTCCAGATTAGACTTCACATGTAGCAGTTATATTAACTCGCATAAAATGGCACCATATTTCATAACGCAACCAGCCACCTGGAAAATGCAGGACTGCTTTTTAAATGACTCTCATCCACCACAAAAACCCACTAAAACTTCACATTTTTGAATCCTTAATGAAGCTGAATTTTTCCTAATATACAATATATCTTTCCACAGACGTATCACAGATGTTAAGAGTTGGTTAAGCAAACAAAAAATACTTGTGATCATAGAGTATACTACCTCTTTTGCATAGTCTTACCTTACAAAAGTTGATCCAGTCAGACCTCTTTATGTAACAGCCACTCGGTGAACATCTGCAGCCAAAGAAGGGGTGCGTCTAGATTTAAGGTCTTTCACTCCTTAAATAGCAGGAAGCAATTCACTTTCGCGACTAGTTGTGAAATTCAATGCCTTTGTCAACTCACCTGTTTCATTGTTCGGTAACGCTTCAAACAAATTTCAGTTTACAAAATTTGACAGATTTAATACTGAGGACTATGATATATCTAAGTTATGATTTTTCAATGAATGTTGCTATCTTTACGAGAGTTAGAAATGGGACAAAAAGCTCCCTTTCGTGTACTAGCGAGAAATAAAAAGACATTCATGGATGGATTTGAGTGACCATGTTATGTAATCGACGACATTACTGTCACGTAAACAATATGAATATTCTTCATTTTTTCTGCAAAACGGAGCAAAATTATAACTAAGATATCTGCGCTAGAATACAAATAACTTGAACTGTAAATCAATGGTGAAATTGGGAGGGATAGTGAGGAACGGAGTTCTGTTACTTCTTTCCAGGCGTAAATAACATTCCCTTGCTTTGTGTTAGAAGCCCTACCGTAGAACAGAAGAATAGCTTATATATTTTTCCCAATTTTATCACAAGTCGAATACAATCGTTGATTTCAAAACATGGAATCGTACAATCTGAGAAGAAAAAAATGTCACTCTTCTAGATTTCTCTTTTCCGGAGCATAATGAATAAGGCACCGCGAAGGAAATATCGTCAAAGTATTTCAAACATTATATCACTCGAACATCAAGTTAGTATAAGGATTAAATGCAGGTTCAATTAATTTTTTTAAAGTCTTAATTTTACAATCCCGTTTGTGGCACTCCTCCGTGTCTTGAACTAAACAAAATACATGTGCCGTAGTAAAAATAGCAAGGAATTTTTAATACTGAATGGCATAAGAAATTTGGAAGCACTAAATAAAACACGCATTTTTCTTTAAGTGAGAAATACACTTATGACATCAGCCCCAACGTTCTTTTCGACTTTCAGTCAAGTTATATGTCAGATAGCCTTTTATTCAAAGAAAATGCTAAGGAATTTTGAGTGCTAAATTTTGTTCAGTAGTTCAAAAAAATTCCAGTCGTGAAAATTATCGGAATCTTCTTATAAAAGGTGAATGTGAAGGACTTGTTGTTAACGTCTCCTCATGCTCCAGTTCCTGGCACTAATGCACGGCAATAATGCGTCGAGAAACACAAAGAAATCCATAAGCGTCCGCCACGGATCAGCACTCAAACGCGTAAGCAACCTCCTAATAGCTATTGCAATTGCTGGCTTAAATCTGATTATGATCTCATCTCATTCTTGATTTGGATGATTGGACATGCTCCTCCCAGGTCTTCTCCACGTCCTACATAAGTGGAAATTAATCACTGGCACTCAATGATCAGTATTTAAGATATCCATAGTGACAGTGCCGGAAAACCAGCCCCTAAATTGTATTGGAATCATTGGAAACAAATGCCATTTCTAAATGTAAACAACAACGATAGGTATGCGGTCAGTTTATATTACCGAGATCTTATAGCCTGCAATACAAACATTTCCCAGTGATCTCCCTTCCCGTGACTATGCAGTATATAAGCAACATTATCAAGTAGTTCAGCTTAAAGTTCCCTATACCCATTCCCCTCTTCAATGTAATCGCCCTTCATCACCACTAAACATGGACACAATGCAAAATCTAGTGCAGAGATACAACAATGATTTGATGAAAGCAAATACATCTGAAACCGTAAGCTTGCTCAGGTGTAAACTTGCAAGAATAAAAGGGCTTGAAATTGCGTTGGTTGTCAAATAGAGAGTTTCCTCATTGTGATTATTTGTCAACAACTTGAAGTTCTTATGTCAATGCAAGCTGATGAAGTGAGTCAGAGCTGTATAGAGTGACAGTTAAAGAGCAATGCAATCGCAATAATAACTCCTCATTCATTTATAATGCGGCGAATCCTATTTGACTAGGATCGGTAGTGTGTACATTCTGGACACATTACACATCTGTTTGGATTTAACTATAAGAAAACCTCATTTAGTTTACATACTTAGGTAATCTAGAAACGTTTGGTGGTATATGTATTGCTTAGAGCTGGGAAACCGTTTCACCTGATTCTCAATGAAAAAATCTCTTAAAAGAACCTCCTCAGTAGGAAGCTTCAGGGGATGCTGGTTTGCTACTAATTGCGTATCACATTGACTACTTTAGCAAAAATGCAATTGAATGACTAATCAGCAGCGCAAATTATATCCTTAAAATCAGATGATGATCGTAAATATTTTTTAAGAGATTGTTGACCTCGATTGCCAAATATTTCGACACATAACGTAGACAATTTTCACTTGTGGAAGTGTCGATGTGGAATGCCAAACAGCGCAACTGGCTATGTCGTAAGGGATCAGGTGTGACTATTGGTACACTTTCGGGCCTGTATTCGTTTCCTTGCTATATTTAGAATAATGGTAGTAATTTATAGATATCTGTAAGCTCTCATGTTGGTTATCTTTTATTTGAAGGTTGAGACAGTTTATATTGCCTCACTAACACATCAGAAAAGTAAAGTTACTAAATAGTTTCCAAATATCCGAGATCAAATAAAGTCACATCCTTAATACATACTTTTTCAAACCTTGATTTGTTGAGATAAATGTGTTTTGGTATTCGTTTACGCAATGTGTGCCAAATTGGACGATTATGGAGTGCTGTGTTGTTTATTTACCTCAGAAGTAACACAAATTTAACTTTCGTCAGGAAAAATTTTGAGGTGTGGAGGATTTTTCAAAAAGTAGCAGGCGTATAAGTTCTAAAGGAGAGGAAAGTGTTTCCACAGGTGGAAAAACTCTTACAATTGATCTCCATATCTCCATGTAGCTCTTGTTCTGGGAGGAAAAATTTACAGTGACACAAAAGACGATGAAAATCTGGTCGAAAAGCACAATGCTTCGGGCAATATTGAACAATAATGTAGTATGCAGTAGCTTAGTGAGTCTTAAAATTCGCCTAGGATTTTATTGTCCAAATTTGTCCATATTTAGTTAATCAACTACTATTATTGAGGGGTATCAGCTCTTGTGCACCCGGCCCATTGAACATTGGCCAAGCTCCCGTATGATTTATTTGGCCCTGATGTCATGCCCACGACGAAGGTTTCGCTAAACTAGACGCTCGTGATATTTCAGAAACATTAAAAATACGTACATAAATCATTCAAGGCAAATGATATAGAACCTGGCGGGATTATTAGAGGCTTAGAGTCTTGAAATTTACTAAACTCTAAAAAGATGGTGACGCAAAAACTGTTATTTGCCATAGGCAATATTGTCTAGACTTGGGTGCGCCTGGATGAATTTTATTCATTTTGGTTTCTTGCAGCTGATACAGTTAGAAGCTAAATATCGTCCTCGAATTCCTGATAGTTAGTGAATAAGAATTTCATTTATTCTCTTGCTAGGCACGTTACGAAGTTTTATTGAACTACCAAAACACTTCCTTTTGGCCAATTATGCCTAAACGTTTACAAAAGTTGCACCCCAGTTTTGATGAAACGCTTCTTGAATTGACTGCGTAAGTAAAGAAGAAAACTTAGACACTTTCATTTGAGCGAAAACTAATTCAATCACTTCGATAAATTAATCCCTCTTGTGAAGCTTTGTTACCTCGTTGAATACCTTCTTGATGTTTGGTGTACGAAATTTATCAGAAGGTGGGGGTGGCCGTGGTGGTGGCAGTGTTTATGATTGTGTGTGGGAGGGGAGGGTTTTTACCTTCTTATTGGCATTGCCAGAGCTAGCAACTGCATTGACCATAAAGAATAAGGCGCTTCAGCCAAATTCAGACGTAGAGAAATGCTTTACACGTCATGGCAAATCAGAGTCGAGTAATTCTTAGTTAGGCCTGTAGGTGAGCCCGAGTACAAATTTCCAGGTGATGGCGACCTTAAGGCATTTTTGACCCACTTTAATTGTTATAAAGAGCATTTTTATTCTTTCATTAAAATCAGTGTAGTAAGAGGAAAGTTGAGAGCAAATGATGCTTACTTTCCAGGTTCTATCACTGTAGAAGCTTTTAGTTTAATGGATGGTGGGGCCGAGGCTCAATTCCAAATCCATTACTTCTCGTTATAGTTCTAGAAGCATTCTGAAGGAAATTCTGTACAGGTTCACCTTTAGAGCTTTCGTATGCTAATGATCTGGTCCTCTCATTCCTGATTGGACCAAGGAGCAGGAAAGACAATTTAAGAACAGGATGGAAGCATGGATTGAAACAAAAAGGCTGAGAATTATTGGTGCACAGTATTCTTACATGTCTAGGAACATTTCTTGTGGTGCATGCTACAAGGTTGTTGGAAGGAACTCATTCCTATGTCTGGAGTGCAAGTGCTATGCTAATGCAAAGTGCAGCGTGTATATAAGACGCATTAGGTAAAGCAATCGAAATTATGGGCTACAAAACAGTTACCAATGATAGGGCAATGACTCTAAGTGGATTCAGTTTTGAGGTAGTTAACAGAGTTTGCTATTTAGGTGGTATGTTAAATGCTTACAGTGGCATAGTATCTGGCACCATGTCAAGGATAAAAAGTGGATAGAAACAATTTAGGACCTCTTACCTATACTTGCGGGCAAAGCAATAACACTACAAGTGAGAGGAATAAATTATGTCACCTGTGTTAGAAGAGTAATGCTATATCATAGTGAAACTTGGCCTATGGAGGTTGAGGACTCTCAGAGGCCTCCAAGAAGTGATATGTCAATAGTTCTGTTAACATGTGGGGATTTACTTAACAATGAAAGATAGTCCTGATATGAACTTAGTGACCGGCTAGAAATAAACACTACTACATAGGAAATCCACGAATAGGCGACTTAATTGATTTGATGCACCTGGAAAGGAGGGATGGTGATAAATGGTTGCCGAAAATGCATAATCTGTATATTGTTGGAATTACCAAATGGAATAGGCCTTCCAAACATTGTATCATTTGTCACGGATATGCAATTGCACAAAAAGTAGCTCTTAATAATCATAAAGGAAAATTAAAACTGTTTTGCAAATGTATATTAACATAAGCACTACGCAACGTTGAATATGGGTGTTAGGAACCACTAGTATTTAAAGTTTCAAGAGGTTTGCTTAACAGTTAGAAACACATTTCAAAGACTTAAAGAATGAACTAATAATGGAAGAAGGTTTCAATAAAAAGACAATGGTGAATTTATTTTAAAATCAAAATAACCATCTTAGGCTCTATAATGTGAACATGTTGTAGATCATGCTTTCTTAAGCCCATTAGAAACAAAAATCGTATAATTATTTCTTTTCTCCTTATTCAAGTCTCAAGTACCTGTTTGTCTAGTAGAACAATGGATACCAAACGTGAGATAGTTCCTTTTGAAAATGTCTCGGAATGGACATTTAAAGAGAATTGAAAATACTTTTTGCGATAAAAATCCGTTAGTGTTTTGCAATTAGGTACATCACAGAATGAATGACCAGCCTGTTTAGCCTTTCCTATGGCTTCCCACAGCGTAACACTGCTATGTTCATCACAAATTCCTTTTTCCTTTTTGCTCTTAAACAGCTTTACTAAAAGGCCATTTGCTCAGTCTGTTGTTACACTCTTCATATTTTATGAAAGTAACACTTTATTAAGCCTCGTGGCCCATAATCAAATCTCTTAAAAACCAGGAAAAGAGGGATGCAAAAGATAATTTCCAATGAAGGCAAATGCATCAGTTGTAGGATTAGTATCAACTTGTTGCCTCAGGATGATTCATAAATATTTATTTAATATTAGCATTTTGAGCCTTGTAATTCTTATAAACGGGATTTGTTCCGACTACCAACTTTCAACAGTCAGGGTCTTATTTACTTGTGGCCCCTCTGACCCCAGGCCTTTCCCCCTTGAAATATGTGAAATGCGGTGGCCCAGGGCTAATATAAATAAAATTAATCATTTTTCAAAATTCTGTTGGGTTAGCTTGAACTATTCCTCTTTGAGATAAAAGAATGATTTTAGATATTCAGGAAATATGTCATAGTACTTTAGGGTACTACCTTGCTACTATGCTACCTTGCTACCCTACTACCTTGCTACCTTGCTACCTTAGTACCTTACTACCTTACTACCCTACTACCTTGCTACCTTGCTACCTTGTTACCTCACTACTTTACTACCTTACTACCGTACTACCAAGTTGTCAGCATTTTAGGTCCACATCATTGCATCCTTGACACCTCTTTGTTTCACTATGGAATTTGCCCTGATGCAACTAATGATAAATAGGAAGCAAAAAAGATCAGAGAAATCTTCCGACACTTTAAGAAACCTGTTTAATATTTACGTTCTATTCCAAGATGAGTACCTTCATTTTGTCGACCTGCAAAGAAAAGATCACACAGCTGAATAAATTAAACATGTGCCAAAATTACAAATTAAGCCTAAGTTTCAGGTCAAAAGCTGGAGACCTGGCCCGAGTGATCCTCGATCACAACATGCCGTATTTCTCTAATCGTTAGATCAGTAGTGAGAGTACATTGTGATAGCAACTGCCTTTAAACTGCTCGTTGCCTTAGAGATATGATAGGGTTGATCAATGATACCGGGGTGGTACTATACCCTAATATTCATATAAGCATAGAGCTAGTAAAATTTTTAGACTGAAAAAAAAACACCACAGATCATACTAGTGTTTACATAAATATAAAGTATACAAGGTTTTACACAAGACAAACATAAGACTACCATGTATGATTTCAATATTTTACGAAAAAAGTAAGTGATAATTCTAAAAGAGCAAGCAATCAGTGAGACGAAAGTGCGAAAGAGAACGATGCGGATTGATGTTATGATAGAAAGCACTATTATCAACATTGTCAGCCTATGCTTCTTAACACAGGTGCCGCTAAAATGAGAAGGATGGTTTTCTCAATTTCCGGAAAGACCTACTTGTGCCATTGACTCAAAAAGATATGCTTTACCGGGACAGATATGTTTTGCGAGGAACAGTACATTTGTAATAGTGAGAACGGATCTTATGAAATTGTGAGGAGTAATGTAGTAGGGTTTAGCATTTTAGAATTTTGCCAAAAGCCTTGGCCTAACCATTGCTGATACAATGTCCAATAAGGGAGAGAAAAATCTGATCGAAAGCCATTTTTATGAGAATCATGGCACGTATCTCGAACTGCAAGGTAATATCTGGAGAACCTGTGTTGAAGCAGGATAGGTGTCTAGTGGATGACATCAAGTGGAATGCCAAGAATGCACTTCATTGAAGAGCATACAGAGAGTAAAAAAACACGGATGCTTAAGGGATGAAGTGGAAAGGTTCAAGCAACAAGTTAATGCATTTCACATGCACGTCGTGAAGAAGGGAGAGCTACCATTGCAAATTCAGGCAGCACCATTGATAAGATGTGGAAGAAACATACAGAGTGACCCATGTGAGAGGAAATTGGAAGAGAAAACCGTTGTGATAAGACACAATAGCACAAGAATCGCCTGAATACTTATAAATTTAAAATGGCATTGATGATGCTAATAGCGACACAAAAAATTAGGTTGCTATTGGTGGTGAGAATTCGGGATCGACTTCCCGGAATGTCGACTTTACTATTGCACGATTTAGTGCCCGACCTTTTCCAGTGTTTACTTCGACGTGTTATTGGCCATGTCCAAGGTACCATGAGACCAAAAATAATGCTACCAAAGCCAACACTCGTGACATGGATTAAATTAGACCACAGAAGAGCTCCAGATTAGATAACCAATATATCAGATCACTTACGGTACGTGCTTCCTTGCAGCCCTTCCGAGTAAACTACACGTATTACATAGTTACACACAACGATTTTTATAGGGTCAAAGCATCAAATTATCTTATTTCATGTGATTTTGATGTTGGAGCTTTAAACCCTCTATTCTCCTGAAATACTTTCCATTAGCCGATGGAACTTTATATTCATGCTAAGCCCGAAAGAATTCTTAAAACCAGAGATAAGAATAGAAAAGGGAACATATTCTATATTTACCCGTTGGGCATTACTCTATGTGGAAGCTCCTAAATAATCCAAACAAGTTACTTATCCTTTTCGGGGGATGAGGGGGAAGGGGTACCTAAATAGCCGCGTGCTTCGTAGCTCCCGCAGCAGAAGCTGGTCAGAAATCTCATTTTCACTTTTAAGCAGCACCCCTTTATGCTGAATCCTGTCAATTCTGATGATACATAGTGTCAGGGGAATCGTGACACCGCTAAATGACTCCTTTTACAGATTAACCTTTTTTGACATTTTTGACATTTTTCATCTGCCGTTTTATTCGAAGCATTTAGTCCATTTTTAAACTACTATGATCGTTTTCTAGGCAGGGTAAAGGCCACTACATGTCTTAATCAAATAATCTTCTGATTCAAATTAGTCCTTCCCACTAATTGCTCAATAAGTTTTACTAAGTTTCAACAAGTTTAAAAATTTCTTCGTAATCTTTACTTTCTTCAAGTTTTTGAAAATACTTCAAACTTTTGATTTTAAGATTCTTTGAGTATTTGACTGATAGAGCGACTTTGTACAGCTGATAGCGTCGTCGTTTCTTAGAATCCTTTGAGAAATATAGCAGCCGAAAATAATTTCTTGTATGTTGGTGGTGTGATATTTATGTGATAAACCAATATAGGAATATTTAACTTGATCAAAGGTAATCTTTTGTCAACATAAGGAATATACGATGTTGTTGAATTTGTGATGGTACGAGACTTAAATGACGTCAGTGTATTCAAATAGTTTGGTTTACATAATGTAGTGAACCCTTGGGTTGCTAGTCATGAAACAGACTGAACCCATAAAGAAGGTCTGTTCTAGCTCGTATTCCAATCTTTAAATAGATAGTAGATAGTAAGGAGACATGGTACCCTTAGTGATGGTATTCGAGATTTCAATTCCTTGAGGGTAGATTGTGTTGTACATAAAATATGATAGATTACAACGTGTTCTTAATTAGGTTAAAATAATAATACCATAACTTACGGGAACTCACTAGCAAGGATGCAGACCAGAGATCAGGCAAATGTTCCTTGGTTTTCTCCGTAGCGTACTATTAACTCAAAATCAACTAGCTAACTGAAATTGCAACACAAACGTGAAAGAATTTCCTATTGAAAATAGTCTATTGTTTTAAGAGTGAATTAAAGGCATACTGGTTTCTTTTCGTCGAGTAACGTCACTACAGAGGCCCCTCTTCTAGAGAGGAGGAGGGACGAATCGAACGGTACATGCAAAGGAAAAGAAAATTACAAGAAATTATGCGATGGATGATTATTACAAAATAAAGACTGACTGAATTTGTGCTTATCAATACATAGCAATATTCGATAACCAGCAAACACGACATCCAGAGCGTAAAGTGCGAAAGTTCTGTTCATTGTCGTTTGAAATAGAGTTTGCGAAACATCCACGGAAGAATTATGCATGTGTGAAGGAGAGAAATGGTCTTCATTTAGGTACGCAGGCTTCAAACAATCTATACTGATAGTGGTTAGTTTACTGTGAAAGCCACTGTGTAATGCTTGTCATGTCGAGAAAGTTCTTTAAAGGGTCCATCGTAGGGTGGGCAAGATGTTTGCGTGCAGCGTCGTGTCAAAAAAAACGTGAGAAGAATTTTTAAGTCAGCAGGGATAAGTGAAGAAGATTTAGCGGTAGTACTTGTGGACGTGGCATTGAGCTTCTGCATTGTTGTTCGTAGATGATCCACATATTCTGGGAGAGAAAGTGCATCACTGACACCAGCAGCTGTTGAACTGATGGAGTGACAAATTGCCCAGGTAATCGTAAAGATGTGCCATAAACTAGTTGGGCTACGGAATATGGATCAGATTTGACGTAAGTACGAATCCCAGGAAGTACAAGAGCAAGAGAGTCTGTCCAGCGAATCCTTCAAATCTTTCTCTACAGTGCGCCTCAATATCATTTTAGTTTCTCTCTCGCTCTCCTCTGACTCATGGGGACCCACTCTGTTGCCACTTTTGTTATCCTTTCTTCGCCCATTCTAAAGATATCCTCCATCCGCGTCATTTTTCTCGATTTAATGGCACCCTCAATCGATCCTATTCCAGCTCTTCCTCTCACTTCTTCATTTGACACGTGGTCTGTGTATGCTATTGACATAATCTTTTCCGTGCACTTATGATGCAAGGCTTCAATTTTCTTGCAGTCCTTGTCTTTTAATTCCAACGTTTCTGAGGCATACAGCAGTACAGATAGAACGGCTGCCTCATAAATTCTCATCTGACTGTCATCTTTTTGCTTTTCCAGACAGTCCTCATTTTGGCAAAAGCTCCGCTAGCCTTTCCTATTCGAACTCTAATTTCTTCTGAGCTTCTGGTATTCTTACTTTTGATGCTCCCTAAATACTGGAAGTTGTCCACTTCATTGATCTGATTCCCATCCAGTGTGATTCCTGACATATAGTCCGCATTTTTTCTAACTATTATCTCTGGATGTACCCCATCAAGCCCTGGTGATTTTCCATTTTTTAACTTCCTTATTCCACATTTAACTTCCTCCAGGGTGATTTCATCACAATTGATATCTAGCTCTATTAGATCCTCCAACTTCACTTCTATTCTTTCCTCAGGTTCTGGCTGATTTAACACTTCATGAAAGGGCTCCGTCTCTCTTTTCACGTGATCTTCATGTGCCTTGAGCATTCTTTCATCATTTTCTTTTACTGGCATATCAATTGTTCTATTCGGCTTTCCTCCAAGAAATTTACTATCTTGTGCACTGTCCTTGTATCATTCTTCCTTGCTGCTTCTTCGGCTATGGGGGTCTTTTCTTCATACCATCTTCTTTTGCCTCTTCTACATACTCCTTTGACTGCTCTGTCTAGCTTTTGGTATAGACACAACGCCACGGAGCACTCTGGGATCAGTGAATGAAGATCTCCATCTTTGACTAAAAAACATAAAATCTATCTCGTTCAAAGTCTGTCCATCTGGTAAAGCCCATCGACCCTTATGTATCTTTTTATGGTGAAAAAAGGTTTTTCTCAGGCTAAGACCATGTGTTCCACAAAATTCCAGCAACTTTTGCGAATTCCCATTTGTCATGTTTCCATAACTAAAAGGTCCAACTACTATTTTAACACCAACTCTTGATTTCCCAACTTGGGAATTGAAATCTCTCATAATTACTTTAATGTCGTGGTGAGGGATCCCACCTTTAGCAAACTCTAGCTATGCATAGAAACCGTCCTTTATTGTGTCATCCGCAACGTTTGTAGGTGCATAGGCTTGTACTACAGTGCACTTGGCATGAGCTGATTTAAAGCGTGCCCAGATCAGCCTGTCAGATACGGGCTGCCAGTTTATTACGGAATTTTTGTCTCTTGGTCTAATAATAATGCCCACTCCTTTCTCATGAGTATTTCCTCCTGAGTACAGGACGAGATGCTTATCTGATGAGATCTGTCCATAATCCTTCCACCTCATCTCGCTCGGACCTAGGATGTCTAACTATTGTGTGTGCTTACAAAGCTAACTATGGTACAAAATTTCCACAAGGCAATAAATAACGCACTCATTTGTAGCTAAAAGCTTTTTCGTGTCGCTTCTCATCAG
>JAAAKL020003455.1:0-23124 GCA_010016065.2 Carybdea cf. marsupialis auct. non (Linnaeus, 1758)
TTGATCAATTGTTGAGATGTCATTGGATATTAAAGCCGAAACTTAGCTCTAGATTTTTATGTTGAAGAGATACAATAATTGTTTTGTAGAAACCTAATTTATTTGCTGTTTATTTGGATTTTTACTCCAGAAGAGATTTAGTTTAAATGGTTTTATCAATGGGCATATAGAGTCATTTACATTCTGTTATATTGTTTTTAATGGGTAGCTGAAAAATATATACGGTTTTGAAGTAGTAAAATTTTAATTGGTAGAGTGTAATTCTTGTGTTGAAATCAAGATGATATTTTCCCATTTTATTCAGGGCAAAAGAAAAGAAGGCCAATTGAAGGTAAAAGGTCCAAGGTTCAAAAAGGTAAGATAAGGCTCTTTGCCACATCATAATCAGCATCAATATTCTCATGTTCCTCATTATCATCTTTATCACTACCATCCTCTTTATCATCATCACCATTATCATTCTCTATTGTAATATCTTGGAGTGTGAACACTAGTAATTAATAGTGTGCTTTATTTTAGTGGCATTGGTATTCCTGAACTGGAATAATTAAACATTATTAATGCATACATTTTGGTAATGAAATTACTCTTACATTGAAACACCAATCAGCTTTTTTGTATATCATCAAATTTTCCTCAGACATGGCATCTCAGGGGAGTTATATTATATCAGTGACACTGCCACATAAAGCTGGAGATATCAAAACAAAAAAGAAAGCAAACTTTCATAAACTTTAATCTTTTCTTGGACATTTGATATAATGGTCAAGGTGTAAAATGTAGTTGTTTGAATTCCATTCTCTTGTTGTGTGATATGGCAAGTGGTTTTAAGCTTTGCTTATACCAGACAGGCATATTTTTTCTCCAAATCCTGTGAAACTCTAACATCATATGGCTTAGATGGTAGATGTTTGTCATGTGGTGAGTTGTAGGTTTTTTCTGAGTTACATTGTGAGAGATACTTCTCCCATATTCAGGCTAATGGGCTCTGGAACTTTTCACTGAGTTCATGTTTTAAGATTGCCAACCTCAGAGGATGCAAGGATCAAACCTGCTGTAGAGGTAGTGCCATGCTTATTTTTGTGTCTGTTGTATTTTCTTTGATATTGCTGGGAGCCAATTTTTTCCATGTAATGTTTATCCATGTAACGAGTTTTGAAAATGAGAGTGTTTTCTCCATTCTTCATTTATTTTACAAAGCTACAGTTTTCCAATATATAATGCTTTCTGAATTCTCTTGTCTTTCAGTGTCCCCCTATGCTCAGCCAGTATCACCAAAAGTTCCAATTAAGCAACCAAAAAGAGCAACAGGGAGAGAGTTGTGGGTTACAGCATTAAGACAAGGAAAAGGTTTGTAGTCTGTGGTTATTCATGAATGTTTTGGTACTTTTTTTTCTATTAAGTCAAGTAAGTGACCATAGTTCATTCAGTTTGATAAAGCTTTAGCTTATTCAAATGAGCAAGTGATGAATTTGTTTCCAAGATTAGTTGTACCAGTCTACGAGAACAAAGGGGGCACCGAGTGCTATAAAACCCATAAAGGCATCAAGTTTAACCATGAAGCAATAGAAGAGGATACCGGATTCTGTGTTCTGAAATATAGTCAGAATCTGGCCACAGCAATATTTATATATGTTGGGGAGAAGCAATAGTGATGCCATATTTGCATGAAGCATGCTGCTTAGAAGTTGAGAGAAGTTGTAAGAGGGGGGAGGGATATTCTTGACCAGAGTACATCTGGACCATTCCCGAAGATTTGCAAGGAACATGAGATATTTGTAAGATGTGCAATAAGTGTCATAGAATGCTTTGATCTTGAGTGGTGGGCCGCATTAGGTGTAAATAAATAATAGATGCTCCTTTTTTCTGCATTGCATTGGTCATGATTAGGTTGATGGATGCAGTAACAAAAGGAGGTGTTGACAATATTATTGTATTTGAAGAGAGTACAGAAAAGTAGAATGGTCTCTACAGTGCCGGGGAAAAGTAGTAAGGCTGTACATAGAGAGAAGAGGCCTGAAATTAGGTGTGTCAAATTTGAAGAACTTAACATAAATGAAGGGCACAACTACAGAAAATATAAAGAAAATTGGGGGAAATGGAAGCTAGTGGAAGTGGTATTGGGTGTTTGGTATAGGAAAGCATGGTTGAATGAGTGAAGCAGAGGAAAGGATATGGACAGGGTGAAAGTGATGTAGAAAGGTTTCTGGTAGTATCTGTGACCAACGCAAGATGTCAAGGCATCTTGGAGAAGGATAAAAGGAATGTTGGTACAACAAAAAGGCATATAGAGGATGGGGTTCAATGGAGATGCATCACATGGTATGGCAACCATTAAATGGAGGAGATGCAAAAAGATGCCAGAGAAAAAGTTAAAGTCTACTGGTATTGAGTCATGAGACATCTCACCTGTATTACATTGAAATTGTACAATTTAATCTGTGTGTTAGTATGGTTATTATGTACTAAAATACAATGCTAAAAATTTAAGCAAATAAGTACTTACAAAATGCAAATATGAGAGGATGTGAAAATGTCACCACATTTCCTTGGAAACCTGGACACCTGGTGCTGTATAGGCTCATCTGATTATCACAATAAAAGTAAACCTTAGGATAGAATGTGTCTGTAAAGCAGACATGTAATCCACATGTTTGCTGCTGCAGTATTGTGCTTATGAGTGTTCAAACTTCAAAAATTTGCAACAAAGCTGCTTTAATGTCTGCAAATAATGTATTCATTTATTTGTTCATTCCTTTATTGTTAGCTTGTCATGATCTTGTGCCACTTGTATCTTTGCTTTAAGCTATTTTCTTCATAACATCTCTCCACCTTCTCCTTGGTCTATTCTGTTGGCTTTTTTTGACCATTTGTTGTTGCTTGTTCTTGCAACATGCCTGTGCATTGCCTACCATACCTTCCACTTTCTTATTAACTTGGTTATTAACTTTTATTTTTTTACTTCTCATGATCTCATTCCTGATCTTGTCTCTTCTGGCTACATTTATTGCTGAGTAACTGCCAAGCTTTTCCTTTATTGGTTTTTGTCATAGTCCGGGCTTCAGCCCCATAAGTCATTACTAATGACTGTGACTGTGCCCATAATTTTCTCTTTTCTTCAAGTTCCCTCCTCATGGACTTAATAGAAGATGATTGCCCACCATACCCCTCTCATTTTGAACCATATTTAATGTTAATTTGACTTCATTTAAACTTTTATTCTGGTCCGTTAAGTGCATCAAGCTAAAAGATTTTAAGGGTAAGCACACAATCCTTTCTATTCCAGAGGTGCAAGTTATACAGAAATATACATTGATACAAACATAAAAGTCAGTGCATTTGTTTTATGTATTAGACAAAAGTTGAAATCCCATATACTGGTTGCAGGAACCAAGTCTGAGGAGTTCAGTATAGATGTGGGAGTGCATCAGGGCTCATCATTGAGACCCTTACTCTCTATCTTGGTTATGGAGGAGGCAATGAGGGAGTGTAGTGTTGGGGACCCCTGGGAGTTGCTGTACACAGATGATCTGGTACTAACCACAGAGAGCAAGGAGGAGGTGAATGAGAGGTTCGGCAGTTGGAGAGAGGGGCTGGTAAAGAGAGGATTAAAGGGGAGTATGGACAAGGCTAAGCTGATGGTGACTGGAGATTATCAGAATCGGAAGGTATCCCTGCTCAGTGTGTGATAGTGGTGTTAGAGTGAACTCCATTCTGTGCATAGGCTGTAACTACTGATTCACCAGAGATGCAGTGGTCTGAGGAGAGTTAAGGGAGCTCAGAGTTTTTGCTGTCCACGCTGCACTTGTGATTTGAGGATGAATGCCCTGGAGGACCTGGTAACACCATTGGGTATTGTTGAGGAGGTGATGCAGTTCTGCTACTTTGGAGAGTTCCTGGACACTGAGGGTGGAGCATTGCAGGCCACAAAGATCAGTATAGTAACTGTATGGAGCTAGTGGTGAGAGCTTGCCAGCTTGCTAACTGACAGATCCATCTCTTTGAAGCATAGATCTCAGGTGCATAGTACCAGTATTAGGTCTGTCTTGCTCTACAGTGCAGAGACACATGGTATGATGTATAAAAAACGCTGGTGAGTTGTGACAGGAGGGTGCTCAGGTACATTGCTGGAGTCACCTGGAGCGAGCAAGGTGGTGGGGAGGAGATGTGGTGTGAAGCAGTTGAGAAACATGCTAACATCAGGAAGGTTGAGGTGGTATGGGCATGTCAGGTGTAGAGAGGAAGATGAGGCCCTGGGGAGGATAAGGGAGATGGAGTTGCCTGGGAGGAGGCCACCAGGGATACCAAAGAAGACCTGGCTGTCTGCAGTCCCGGGAGACATGAGTAGGCAGGGACTGCAGGAGGAGGATGTTTTCGATAGGAGCAAGTGGAGAACACTATCCAATCATCAGATTCCATAATGAAATGTAAAGCAATGATGTTAAATGGTGGTGATGATGATGATGATGATGATGATGATGATGATGATGATGATATTAAACCAACGTTTCTAATACATCATGTAAGGCAATTGTCAATATATGATAAAAATAACAGGTTACAACTTGCTTGTTACAACAGCATGTCTACCAATATAGCCTCCCTTTGCCTTCTAACAAACGTTTTCACTGATGTTTATGAACTGCTGCTATTGCTGACACCTCTCTCCTTAAATTATAATACTCACTTTAATCATTTCAGAAAATTATCTCAAATGAAACAGCTATTTGGTGACATGTACCAATCTTAGTTCTTTGTCATCCCTAATCTACTGTTTTGTTACTTTATTAGTTCAAACAATGAATATTAACTAGAAGGATATAACACACAACCCCACCTTTCTAGCTTCATATGCACAAAATGTCTAATAGCCCTTAAATCTGTCAAGTTACTCGACTTAAGTCACAAAATCTTTGATTTTTTTCTCCATGTCTCTAAACCTTGTGATCATCTGTCAGTTCTCCATGCTTATTGCATATGAGTTGCTAAAAGTAGAATGTGGATGTACTCATGTTTTACACAATTTCAGTCACTGAAACTTTCCTTTATGCTAGTATATTGTATTGGACTGTATAACATTGTATTGGATTGTATAGCATTATATTGGATTGTATAACATTGTATGATATTGGCTTGTATAGCATCAATTCCATTGGATTGTGTCACAATGTATTGTATGGTATTTTAATCACGTAAGCATTAACCTGTATTATTGTTGTCCATCTTAGTACAAAGCTGCAGAGTCAATATCAACTGTTTATGATGTATTGATTACAGTCTTCTTTCAGCTTCATTAAAAAGTACATTGTTGATGATAGTTTGGGATGGGAGTTATTCAAGTGTTCACTTTTTGTCATTCCTTTATTGTAGGTTACAGCAATGAAAGTACAGGGATGGATACTTGGAATGGGTTTAGGCCATCGCATGCACGGGCTTCCCCAGGATTACACAGTGCAAGCAATTTTTTAATTGAACAATTATTGCAGGTACTATTTTGAGATGAGGACCATTTTCTATTTTATTTTTTTTTTTTCATTTCAGGATCTTCACCCACAAATAAATAATTTTAAAGTAAATATAAAGGAGTGTTTGACCAGATGATTACTTGGCATTCAAACTGTATATGACTTTAATTGTTAGTTGGTTAAACCGGCACTTTTTTGCAAAAGTTACATAAGAGAAGTTAGATTCAATTTGATTGTGGATTTTTTATTGCACATTTATTCATGTACTGGATACAAAGTAGTAAGGGAATCACCACATCAGCTTAAAACTAAATTGTGTTTGTAGGTATATGGAATGACCAGCTTTGCATTTCTATATGGATACTGCTGAAGCCCCAGAGTGATCAAAACCTAGAGTCGTTATCCACTTTGAATATAGTTCTTAAAGCAAATTGCTTTTGTTCTGTTACCATCTTTGGCAATAGACTATTGACTGTATCAATTATTATAATTATATAGTATATATATATATATATATTATATTATATTATATTGTTATAAGAGTTCATTTGCTAAAGCACATTCAAGTACTGGTCAAAATATTTTACAATTTGTATACACTGCTTAAATTTTTGATTATGTCACTCCCAAGAGTGACCAGACACCAAAAAAGCCCAAAACTTTTATTTATTTTTTTATCTTTTTTTTTTTTTTTACTTTTTACGTTTTAATTGATAAACCATAATGTGATCTTGGCAATGCTTGTAACCAGTATGAGCATGTCAGTTAGAACCATGGTATTTTCCTGCTTGCTAAACAACTGTTTTTATTTGTTCTGTAAGTCAACAGATCCAAGTCTAAAGAAGCATGCAAGGAGTGCAAGTACTGGACTTGGTAAGAGAGTGCTGACTTTCAACTTATGTTAAATTGATAATGTGTGACTCATTTTGTAGACACATATTTTGAAGTTACGTTGTGGCAAGGTTTGCTGCAGATAACATCAAAAAAATTACATTAGATCAACATCTGTTGTGAATAGAAACCAAAAAGCAACTCTACCTCTCTATTTCAAATCCCCCCTACATTTCAGTATGCTTGTTTGAAGAGATATTAGAGAAAAGTGAAAATGTTACAACCAGAATTTAAACCCAGGACCCACACACTCATGGTGTGCTGCTCCACCAACTGAGCTGTGGTGACAACTGATGCAAGAATTTCAGTATGGGTGCTTACAATGATATTAATAGAATTAAAGTGTCTATAATTTCACATAAGAACCTAGGCCTATAGTTTGAAGACATTTTTGGTTTGGCGTATTTTCAGAGGGTCCATAACAAATGGTATACTTGATGTGTAAGATGTGAGGTATCATTTATCTGAAGATTCTTAATTGTTTGACGGTGCCAATTGAGTGAGATTTGTCACTTAGAGAACTAGAAGTCCTCATATTGTTCGTGATATTTGCAGGTGGAAAACTCTTCCCATAAATATGAGTCCCTTCTCATAAATGCAAGGCCCTTCCCATTTGTACTAACCCCTTCCCATTTGTGCTAACCTCTTCCCACTTGTACTAACCCCTTCCCATTTGTACTAACCCCTTCCCATTTGTACTAACCCCTTCCCATTTGTACTAACCCCTTCCCACTTGTACTAACCCCTTCCCATTTGTACTAACCCCTTCCCATTCGCACTAACCCCTTCCCATTTGTACTAGCACCTTCCCATTTGTACTAGCCCCTTCCCAAATGCTGGTAATGCTGCTAGGTTAACAACCAACTATTGTACAAGAGAAAATTTGAATGGCAGGTTTTGAGGTTATGTAATCTTCAAAATGATGATGTCACTGGACTTAGAGACAAAATTACATATATTTTTTGCTGTTGGAAGCCCTATAAAATTCAAATGGTGACCTTATCTTACCTGATTTCGTAAGTGATAACAGGTAGCCACTAATTTGAGCCATCGGGTTCACAAGTAGAATTTTAAATTATGCTCAACGAGTCATATTGAAATGAAGTGCTGACTAGTAGTACATTTTTAAAGGGAAAAGTCACAAATCTATGAGGGCAAAAAACACATTCATTTTATGGAGCCTTAATCTAAGTCAGAAAAGTATTTTTGGTGCCACCTGTTCAAAGGATTATAGCAGAATCTTTGTGGCCCCAGATGTAAATTTTGATTAATTGGAGTTCACTAATGCTCTACATGTTCCCCAAGGCAATCCAAATGTTGCAGAATTATAGGCCAGAAGCTATGAAAATATGTCTTGCTTGGGTTCACAATTCGAGAGTCAAGCATTCCGCTGAAAGTTGTTACAAACTCAGACATTTAGTAGCTGAATCGTAAGTACTCGTCTTTGAGAGGTGTTTGAAAGTCAGGAACTGCAGAAATATTATGTACCATCGATTCCTGTAGTTCAGGAATCTTCTTTGGAGTCCACGTTGATGCTTGTTAATGGACACTTTTAAACATATTCCTGTTGACCTCTGATTTATTGTGGTCATTATCACTTTATTTTCGTATTATCTCTGCAGCTCGGGTGGGAGGAAATGGTCCAAAGTACAAACAAGCAGAGGAATATTACGACGAAGTTCTTGAGCTAAAAAAGGTACAGAGAATTAGTAAGAGTATACTTAAAATCGTGATTGCTTCTTGCATTGAATATTTAGGGTCGTAAGGGTTTAGGGTCGTAATATGTCTCTGCAAAATGTACAGTCGTTGGCCAGAATACGGTCCAGAATCCCGCTATCGATCAGGTGCAGTTTTTTATTTCCTTTGGAAGTTTTGTCTTTATACATTGAACCGTTTTATTTCTTATCTGTTACCAGGTGTTGTTCTTCATCAGTAAGTTGAATATTTGTATAAACTGGATCCATTTTTTCTTGTTGTCAGTATCGGTGTCCAAATGATCAATCTATAGAAAATAAATTTCCCAACTTTCACAGAAGAAGTCTTAATGTTGTATGATACGTTTGATCTCCATCGTTACGTTTTTATTAGTGCTTCTATTCAGGTGTTAGTGTCTTTAAAGCAAGAGTTGGCCAGAGGGACTCCTCAATTTAATTCAAATTGTCGCAGTTAACGTTCGTCACGATTCCATCATCCAGATTACCTTACCTTACCAACCGGTTGTTCCACGGGTTGCCTAACAGGTTCGACGGAAAATAGCTTGAACAGCATTGATCTTTAACTTGTTATAAGTAAATGGCAGAACTAGGTAATTCGATAATAAATTTGATAAAAGAAAAGGTAGAAGAACAGATTACCTCAGAAGAAAGAGGGATTTGCATTTGTTAAAGGCTATTGGAGTTAATGCAGCTAAAGGGCAAAGGCACTTTGTGCAGAAGACAGAAAAATTATCTAGTTGTGATTGTGATTTTGTGATATGTATAATTGTGAATATCTTCCCAGCTAAACTGCCCTAAGTAAAAGAAAAGTAGTTCATGGTAAAGTAGAACTGTATCATACTTTATCATAAAAGACTGGTTATGTATCATTCTAATTTTTCAGATAAGAACTTTACTATTTGTTATTATTTTGGGTTTTTTTCTCTAGACAATCAATGGACTTAAGGCAGACAACGATACTTTGAAGCTGAAACTGGTCAAAGTTGAAAATGATAATAACTTGAAGGTAAGAAAGAATTTGATGGCTTGATTACATTCATAACTTAAGAATAGTATTTGTGGATGCTTGGCCTTAAAAGGAAGTAATAGTAAAGCTCACTATCAGCCTTAAGAGCAGGAAACGAGGGCATTTGCATTGAATTTAAATTACAGAGTTTGGAAAAGAAGAACCACGAAATCATTGCAAGTGCTTTTTCAGCATTGGTGATTATTTATGAATATATTTTTTAACTTCGGGGAATTGGTCATTAGTTTTCCAACCTGAATTATCCATGTTCCAGGAGGAGGTACAGCAAACGTATTTGTAAAGCACAAAGTAAAGTAACATGAATATATATCATTATGTATATATATATGTACATAGTGCCTGAGTACTTATATCAATAAAATGGCACTGATGAAGCTAACAGCGAAACAAAAATAAGGTTGCTGGTAGTGGTGAGAATTCGGGATCGGCTAACCGGATTGTCGACTTTACTATTGCACTATTTAATGCAATGGTAAAGTCTTCATTTTCGGTATGGAAGATCCTTTGTTCGAACCGGGCTATAGTTAGATAGATACTCTTAAAGCAAGCATCTATATTCTGTATAAAGGGTAATTCTTTCAGGTGTAGTGTATTAATGTAGGAATGGTTTTAGTAGATTAAATGTAGAGGAATGGCTACATCATTCGCGGACTAAGTTGCAAATACTACTCTTTATTCTGCATACACGAATCCAGACACACTCTAGTTTCGTGAGAATCGTAGAGCAGTAGAAAAAGCAGAACTGAAAAGGATTGACGTAGCTAAGCACTGTTAGACCAAGAAAATGATTGACAGAGAATGTAATGCTACAACAAAGGAAAAAAGAGAAACTATCCCTTCCTCACAATACATAACAAACATTACGTTAACAACATATCCTAAACGTGCATACCAACATTAGGAAAAGAACTAAAGGGAACACAATATAGTCATAACGCCTCCTCGTCGATGAACAGGATTGTCACCACTGACATCCATACACAAACACCGTAAAAAGCCGTGTCATCAGAACCCGGTAGGCTGACGATCTCGTAAAACCTAGTTGTCGTAAATTCTACGACTCGTGGTAGGATACACTCTTTCATCAGTACTTTTAGAATTACAGAATGTGATTCTATGTACGCTGTTATTTATATAGCTGTGCCACGGACTAACTAGTAATTTTTAATACTCAGATTAGGCCTCATAAATACCAAATTACGTTTGAAGTAACAATATTCATACGGAAGAATCCCATTTCCTAAATTTCTTCTTTTGTTGATTATCGTTTCAACTAATTTCCGGTTATTTTGTAGGCTAAACGTATCGAGGAGCTCCTGAACCCTAACAAACAGGTGTGTTACTTGTTCGGACATTCGCCTTTGATTATGTGTATAAAGTTTGTAGCACAAGCGTTTATTTACGTTTATAATGACATTTTTGCTGATTTAGGCAGATCATTGGCTAGGAGAGTACAAACAGGATAAGTGTACGAAATACCCTCACCTTTATCAGCTTCTGTGGAAGTAGAAAGTATTTACGAGGTTAATGCCATCTCGTAAAATTCCCAGAACTTGCCTCGACTGACGCTTTAGCAGTTAAGATCAAGAGTAGATACGAAGGGAGAAAGTACCGATATACTAGAAATCAATGCGTGACAACCCCAGATATATATTGCTGTACAGTGTTTATGCCAAGAAAGGTTGGAGGGAAATTTAATGCACGACTATATAGCTAGCTTACATGGTAAGCGCTTGAATGCGGCCTTGGCTACAAGCTCGAATATTTATTTTTCTGAAACATAAAATGCGTTAGTATTTAATCCAGAGGCTGGTATGCACTTGTATTTCCACTATTATTAGTCTGTTTCGGGCCAATAACGATTATAATGATATCTCAGTAGCAAAAGAAGATTGAAGCAGAACTAACACGATCGGTGATTTTGCAAAGAGAAGACTACTTAGTTGACGTCCCCCAAATCCTTTTCTACAGAGATAGGATGTTTTCCCGTGAAGTAACCCATATCTGGAAAGCCAAAGTATGTTTCAAGCTTCAGTTTGCAAGATGTAGCAGGTGGATGCCGTTTACTGAGCCAGTGTCCACTTTGTTATGATGATGACTTTCGTTTGCCGTACTTTTAAATTCTATAAAACCTTTGTTAGGACATTTTAGCCGTAAGCCACAGAAATGCCCAGTACACTTACCGAAGAACTTCATATCAATGTTTGCTTTACGTCATACTACAAACACTAGTCGATATGCCGCTTTTACGTTGTAGAAGTTGATTTAGTCTTTGTTAGATCGCCAATTAAAGCAACGTGAGATGCGAGAACAGTAAAATGACTTATGTATTAACAAAAGTTTTTTAAGTGTTAAGTTTTCATTAGAAAGAGAAGAAAAATCTAAGCTCAGTGTGTATCTTATTTAGCCTTTTTTACAACACTCAACACAAAGAGATTGGACTGTAAATTGATTTTATTGTTTCCTTATCTCCAAATTTTAGAATACAGAAGGCTGTGTGATTGTATAAATAGTGTGATGTAGCTTCGTTAATATCAGAGATTTATTCGTATATATTTTAATCCTTTTCAGACCAACGAAATGCGTAGAACTTTAACGGACAAGAAATCCCAATCGAGTAAAGTGAGTATGCGTACACTTTTGCTATGGTGAACCGATCTTTCTTCATTTTGTTCATGGTTTGCAAGGTGCACTTTTCCGCCCTAAATGGACTTTGGTGTCGCCATAAGATATCGGTACTTTGAAAACCAACGGTGTTAGGAATAACGCAACGCCTTTACCCTAACAATTGTTTTTATATTGTGTGATTGATTTGTCGGTTTATCAAGACTCGGCAAATTTTTATAGGGAAATTACCACTTCTCGCTATTGCGTAGGTCTGTTACAATTTATTTAGCTCCTTAGGGGCATTCTTGCTGTACCTATTTCTATTTCACGTACACTAAAAGCGACGTTGGATGGTGGTATGGTCCTTTTTTATTTCTTCCCTTCCCCCAGTTCTTACCATACGACGGCTATTATGTACCCCGAGGAATAAAATGGCTGATAAATCTCAGTATAAAAATCCCTGTTCTACGTATTTTCCCCACGCTACGTATTTTTCTTTGAAATTTTTGTTTTTGTTTTTATGCGCTCATCAAGGTGTTTCGTTCTAAACAGTGATTAACGTAAGATATTTTTGTGTATGTGGCGTACTCGATTTTGAGCGTAGCTATAAGATATGTTGTTGCTAATGAAAAGGGTACTATTCCGAGCTACAGGGTGCTACAGAAGGACCGATATCTGTATCTAGCTTGTCCGAACAAAATTATGAATACCCTTTTATTTTTACATGGTCAATGTGAAAGTGGCATACTAGGTTTCTATTACTCCTGCTCTTGCAGCTCCTGAAACCCACGTGTCATAGCAATCGTCATGTTTGACATGGCGTTGGTTGTTCTCATCCATGCACTACCTTAATGTAATAAGATATATGTCATGATGCTTTTTTGTATTCCTTTATTCCTGGTTTAGGTAGTAAACAGTTTAAAACAGCAGCATAGTGCATTGGAGAGATCACTCAAAATAAGAGAAGAGGAGCTACGGTATATATACCAACATCAATAATTTATCAGCCTCTGTATCTGAAGTTTGTTTAAGAATGTATTAGTTCTCTTTCAAATGGCAGAAACATGTAGTAAAATTTTGGTGATAATCATTGAACTCTCGCAAATAACTTTAACTTTAAAATGCTTTCTTATGGTTTTGAGATAAAACAGTAAGGGGTCTTTTAGCCCCTCCATCAGTTACATTTTGTTCAAAAATGCTAATGTGATGAATAAAAAGTAAATTCGTTGCTGGTACTCTAAATTATAATTACAGGTTCATCAGATAAGTAGGCATGAGTCGTCAGCTGTACAAGGAGTGCCTTGCGATTAGAATTCAGTTACGGGGCCATCTTCAAGAAGAGAATGTTATGGCATTCACAAGTAAACTGCAGTACCTGTTGAGCATTTACCCAACCATCCATTGAAACTGTCGACAACAATTTTCTAAAGTTACTGTCTATCCTTTCTGCTGGTTATGGCTGATAACTACAGTAAGTAGTATGTTTCCTTTCTCGTCATTTCAAACTTGCTTTTGCTAGATTCAATACCGTTTATTTTTCTTGACTGGATTTCATGTGACTCCAAAACAAATAAAATTCTTTACCTCCCAAAATTATAAACGGAGATTACACGCAAATCACAATTTCAACTGTATTTCAAAGTTCACAAAATAAGTAGGTTTTGTTAATTTCCATATTCAGATTTGAGACTGAGTTATCTTAAATAGTGTCCGTGCTTGAAATACTGTAACATCTGCTGTTCTACATAGATTCATTGATTGTATGATTGTGCAACTCAGTGGCTGTAATTCCTCTCCCCCCTTGCTGTGGTCAGACCTATTTTTATCGTATCAGTAAAGACTTAAGTCATAGATGTTCAGTTTGATACCCTGGGTGGTGGATTATCCTGCTAGGTGTTTTGATTGCCAGATCTGCATTATGTTCCTTTGATCGTATAACTTGCATGAATGTACCAGTCTCGTGCCAAGTGTTGTAGCGTTTCTGGTCGGATCCTCAGTCTGTTTTTAGGTGTCAGTTCTTCGTCTCATTTAATTATTCAACCGGAGAGAAGCTTTAATTGTCTCTTTTAACAAGTTTCAGCCCAAAATTTGCCCGGTCATGGAGTTCCCCTACCCCATTGTCCTAGGAGTTGTTGTCAAAAACGAGGATAGTATTTGTCATGTATTAAATAATCAGGAAATTTTCGATAATATAATTAGTAATGCATGTGTTATTAACACTGCAGGCGACCGATTTGAACATACTGGAAGCAATATGCAAGAGGGAGGGATTCCCCTGTTCTACAGTACTTAAGTAGACGAATTAGACACACGAATGCGAGTTTACAGGGAAAGTCGTTGCAGCGAAGGAGTTGTAATTGATCACACTCCCATAGATATTTGCAGGGTTGGTTGTGGCGTTGAAATGGGTGTCATAGTTGTTTCTGTTCTCTTACTCGCATCTATCACTGATTTACGTGCTTTTTTAAACCACGCAACTGACTTGAAAGTTTCTTAATTGTTGTTAGGACAATTGAATTCAACCCATGCCTGACGGTTTCTTTAAACTTTCACAATCGAACCCCGATTTCTGAGTAACAGTGTCTTTTAAACAACGTATTCAGGTCCATTTTTCTTCATAATCGCCCACACTGTATTTCCCATCTCTTATGTCAAACACAAAGTATGTGGAAACAATAATTTTTCTTGTCGTAAAAGTAAAACGTGCCCCAAACGTAGAAGCTCAGCATGTTGGTCATCCGTTAATACGCTTGTTTCAGATCAGTTAGATGTTGTTGATAATCTTCGTCCCCTGCGGCATTAATTGTAGGCTCAAAACATCAGCATACGTCTTATGTGAGCATCATTATAATTTAAAATATCATATGTTGACATGACCCCCTCCAGGAAATTACGAAACGAACTAAAGAGCACAAGTATTGAAGAGGCACGCATTCAGGCAGAGGTTTACTACCAAGAGGTATGTTTGTAGTAGTATTTTATAAGAAATGTTTTTCTTGAGAAGTACCTTTTATGAATATGTGGGAGGTAGATTTTTAATATGTTTTTGAAGCTCTCTCCTTCCAATGTCAGGAATCCTTTAATATTAGAGCGTCTCCAAATTATAAACTTGTAACATCTACAGATGGATGATATTTATAAATTTGACACTACCAGTAAGTTGACTGGGTTGGGTATTACTCCTCAGGTATAATGCCTTCAACTGCTTCCCACCTTCTTTTGTACCATTGCCCTTCCTTCCTCTCTGTTATTCTTCCATTTTTCCTTTCCTTTCTGCCTACCTTCACATGGCCCTTTTTCACATACCTCTATTCTCCACCATTTCACTCTTCTCGTCGCCCTTTCTTCACTTCTTTTTTTATTGCTTCCCATCTTCCTTTTACCCGTTTCTTTACAAGTTACCATTTTATATTTTCGCTCCACGTCTATTGTTGTAACGGTGTCATCTCAGAGTGGTATTTTTAGATTTAACACTTTTGATGAGCAAGTAATTATATTTTATATTAATTATGTTTTTCTCTTAAGTGGCATTGCAGTCAACAATGTGTTGGGCAAAAAAGCCATTGAAACACACTGACGTTCTCTGACCTCAAAGTGATTTTCTCTTTAAGGCTTAAGAGCCCTAGTAAGAAATTTAGCAAAGAAACTAGATTAGGAAGGTGTCAGGTTAACAAAGTACGGACCACTGGTATGTTAAATGAAAGTAAGGAAAACTGTTTGTTTAAATTATAACAGGGTAATTCTTGCAGTTTTAGCACTGAAGGTTTATTTTCATAATCATCGTGGCTATAAATAACGAAGGGATGGGAAAGGCTATATTATTCCCAGCCAGAGTGAGCAATGTCCTGGGGAGAGAGCACGTTTACAGGGGTGGTCTCCCGTTGCCTTCCCTAACTGATAGTCTTTATATCGCGCTAGGCGGGATACGAACCCACAGTCTCTGGCATGTGAGTCCGATTCCTAAACCACTCTTCCACGGCCGCTCTTACATGAATTATTCCTTTCACAAATGGCAGTCTAGGAGTTGGGTATTTGCAGTACAGACAGCCATTCATTAAGACCTTGAAATTTTAACTAAAAAAACGTTAGCTAAAAAATGGAACCATAAGTAGTTAAAATGTGGAAAATATAGGGAGAGAATAATGTTGTTAAAACTCTTTTGTGAAACTCACTTTTTTAAATATCAGAATTGAAACGTTAATGATATATCAATTTAAGTTTTCATTTCAGTCGAAGAAAAAGTTAAAAATTAAAAAATATTCCCCTTGTAAACTTGAGAACAGATTCGGAAATAGAAATCCCCTTCCAACGGTATGGAGAAGATTGTGTAAGGAGGAGGCTGACATATCTGCTGTTTTGGAGTATGAAGCATTTATAACATCCAGTTAAAAATGAGAATCTAACAAACAGATGTTCCTATAATTTAGGTGCAAAGATTAAAGAGTGCACAAGCAGAATCATCTTTGAAGTCTTCATCTCAATTGACAAAAGAGTAAGTATTGATTGATGCCTTCTTAAACTATGATAATACAAAATTGAGGATGAACACTGCGTAGCTTTTTATCTCACCCAAGGGTTGTGGTCCTCATTTTGGTCAACTAATTTGACGATTCGCGATTATGAGGAGGGAAAGTGTGACGTCACGATTTTGAAAACGTTTGAATTATGGAAAAAGTACTCGATTTTCACTTTGCCCTATTAGTAAGAACGTCAATGGCCAAAATTGAGAGTGTTGCCCTTTCTCAGCACCGAGATATTAGCTTTAAATCTCACTAACAAAACCTTATTATTTGATGATGGTTGCTAATGTAAGGAACCAAGGAAAATTAAGAGAATTTTGACCAGAGATTTTTGAAATTCAAACCCCTCTAGTCTAAACACTATATACACTACAGATCTGGTATTTCGGGAAACAGCCTATTTCAGGGTTGTATTTATAGTCTGGAGTCAAATCGTACAATCTCAAACATTTTTTATTTATGGCGTCATCGCGTCCTCTCCGCATTGACTGCAGAAGGTCCTGTCGTGCATATGGTACTGGATCCATAGAAAGGGAAAGTGTGAAGTGACGATGTTGAAAACGTTTGAATTAGGGTAAAAACTAAAGTTTTATGTTACCCTATTAGTAAGAATGTCAATGGCGGATATTGGCAGTGTTTTCCTTTCCCGACACTGAGACATCAACTGTCAAAACCTTGTTATTTGATGCTCGTTCTTAACGTAAGGAACCAAGGAATATCAATAGAGTTTTGACCAGAGATTTTTGAAATTCAAACGTCTCTAGTTTAAACGCTATATCCAATGCAGGTCTGGTATTTTAGGAAAGAGCGTGTTCCACGGTTGCCTTTCGATATCTGGAGTCAAATCTTACAATTTCCAAAACTTATGATGTGTGACGTCATCACTTGCCCTCCCCATTGTGAATAGCTTTTAACTATAAGCTCTTCGGCACGGGCTGCCATTAGCAACCTCTGGAAATCGACATTTGAAATGAAAGTTACTCGAGGAACGTAGTGGCAGCATAATCCAATACCTTCATGAGAGCGTGACTAATTTATCCAGTGGTCCTGCAATGTCGGTTTCGTGATTAGAATTATATATCGATTTCACTACAAGTTCGACTGTTCATTCCACGAGGAAGCAATAGAATAGATGTCAGGGGTCTTATTTCTGGCCACGAAGGTACTGTGCAACACTCAAGCTTGTCACTCTCTGTTAGAAAACATATTACAGAACTGCTTCAGCATATAGAGGCAATTAGAGCCAAGGGGAAGCATTAAACATACCCCTAAAGAAAACAGTCTTGGTATTTTCGTAACTTGTTAGTATCATTAAATGAGTGCAAAATTGTCAGGATTCTGAATGTAACAGTCTTTGTGACACAAATGAGGACTCCTGTCGTCAGTTACGAATAATTAGGCAAATAAGCGCATAATTAGATGTTGGTGTATACCTGACACGTGATAACCAGGGAGGACAACAGCCTCCTATTTTATCATTACTGTTTTTTTCGCTTAATTTGCATTATTCTCATTGTTTATTGTATTGATACTATGCCAAAATTAATGTCTTCTTAGAATGTTATTATGGTGCACAAAGAGAACAGCAAGTGAGCTTAAAATTGATATTAGCATATACTACGCTCAAGTAGACACAGGTACAAAGTCAGATTACTTAGCAACTCACATTGGAAGAATTTAATCATTTCATTATCATTGTGTATGTTTTGATTGATGTGGAAAGTAATGTCACAGACAGTTTTGAACCTTACCTTCTTTAAACTTTTCTCCCTCTATGTAGCATAAACGCAGAGAAAACCCCAGAAGGAAAACTGAAGAAAATGCACGAAGCCGTGAGAGTGTTATCAGGTATTTAACGGTGAATAGTTTCTGGTCTACCTATCATATGTAATACAAAAATCATTAGCAAAAAAACACGGTTTACAACTTTTCGTCAAGTATAACCCGTTTTTTAGAGCGCTCCTTATTTCATTTCTATCCTCTTGGCCGAAACAAATTTGCGCATGTGCACGTATTGGTTGACTTGTAGTAATTGATGGAACGATAGACGGAGAGGCTTTAAGGTTCTTGGGCAACTAAATTTGGGTCGACTTTGCAACTGTGATGTCTGTAAACTTCCATATTGACAATCGATTATACTAAGTATCGCTTTACTTACATAATACAAAGCAATAGCTTTTGTTTTCATAGTGCTGCTCGCAAAATGTCGTTTTACATCTTAATTCAAATATTAAATTGCTTTACTGTGCATCTCGAAGGGTGATTTCTTTTCACGTACTTTTTAGCTATTATTTGTTTTGTCTTAAATATTAAGCACATCCTTTTTTATGCAGTTAATTAGGAGTCAATAGCGAAGATAAAGTTTCCCATCGTCTTTTCAATCACTTTGCGTAGAGTAGCGGAAATGAATTTATGTAGAGTTTGAAGAACACGTGAACAATTCAACCTTTTACTGCTTCGTGAGTTGGGTGCTTTGGGAGTCCCCAACGAACTTTGGTTTGCCAGTTCTTGCCCGAATATATTTAAGAACTGAAAATTTTAACTTTCGGTTTTTGTATTTTTACTATCAATTAGTGGAATTTAGATATCAAAGAGTACATCAAATCATTTGTAGTATTGCATCTACAAACGTTAGCATGGTCGAATATCAACTTCATACGGCTATTTTCAGGTTTAAAATACCGAGAATTAGGTTATTATTTATGAATACAAACTGAATAATACTGCAGTTACTTCGTTTGTTAACCACATTTCACGAGCGCGATTGAACAGTACTAAACTCACGTTTCAACGTGTTCATGTCTCTGCTAGGCCAACTGTGGTATAAAGTCACACTTCCACTAGACGGCCGATGTGTTGAATTTCATCACTTTGGAAAAATTAGTGTAATAACCCCTCCCCTTTTTTATTTGTATTCCCTCTAATCTGTTTGTAAGTTAGTGCATTTGAACATTTCACGTGATTGAAGTACAGAAAATGTGTTTGCTGCTCATAAAAAAGGAGTTTCATTCGTTCTCTACTGTATTTGCATTCTTCTCCTGATGCAATCGATTGGAAATGCTACTGATTTTATGTAGGTTACTCTCCGAACATCGCAGATTTAACAACCAAGCACCAAGTAATAAATTGCCCACATGTCACTGCCATCATTTCGCTTTACATTTACAGAGGACAAGCAGAGGCTGGTACAAGAAAATATGTCTTTGAAGCAAGACTTGGCAAAATCTCTAGAAGCTCATGTAAATGGAGTGAACTTGTCGAAAGGTAAAAAGATCATGCTAGACAAACTTTATTAGGAGGAGAATCAACATTCTCTTTGATGGTATCTGTGTCTACGTGGTTTGTAAACCATATTTGTACTTTCATTATGGTACAGTTGTATTTTAAAAGAGGGATGTGGTAACCTTTCATTTTGGGATCGGGTCGATGTGGCACGAAATGATGCCACCAGCGGTGGTAGGCATATATTAGAGAGGTAAATTGTTCAGCAAGCAAAAGATTTCGCATAAAATCTTAATAATAGCACTTCCCTCTTTTTAAGATATTGTCTTCTTGGTCCTCTTTTGAAATTTGAATCTTGTTTGCATCAATATAAAGGTGACTATGTGATGCTAAAGTGAAGGAAAACATCCATCAGTTAGGTTCAACTTGGTTCAACTTGGTTCCTGCTTTTTGTCATATGTTCCTACGGGCGTCATTTATTTCTTGCGCGTCTGTTATTTCTACTTGAACATTTCAACATGCCCTGAAAGTAGATGGGCGCGTATAGAAAATTGACTGAAATTTACAAAATACCCTTGTTACCTTCAAGGAAACGGGGCTAGAGTTCGAATGGTTCATGAGAAGCCAAATAGTTATCTTTATTGTTTCATCATATTCATTGCTGTCCCATTGACAGCAATAGAAACCACCATATATAGTTTTGTATTAATGGACGTTATCGATCAACTTTTCTGATGCCCTTTTTTGTATCAATCGAAGTTATCAGTCACCATTTTTGGCCATTTTGTCTGTCTCCTTTCCTTCTTTAGAAGTAGAGGACATGTCGAGATCGGAGTTATTGGCAAAAATTGCCGATTTAGAACAGGTAGGTTCTCTTACAAAGCTCTGTTTGTGTTACATGAGTCTCATCTACTTCCACGAGTAGCCATGTTATGATTGATAATGGCCATAAGACAGAAAGAGGGCTACATTTCAACGATGTCGTTCTTATCTTTTGTGCCCTGACTTTTTCCTATTGAGATGTGCTACGTTTTTAAGCGAGAGCCCTTCTCGCTATGGGCGATAAAGGAACCTTACGGTGTTACTGTCGGAGCCACCCTTCAAATGCCCGCACAGTACTTATCAGGAAAGGCAAGATTGAAAAACCGGCGAAGGGAATAATTACCTGAACCTCGCCTCACGTCACCTACAATCGTGGTCATGGATGCTGCCATAATACCATAAACAATCTTTCGTCGATTTTGTAAGCAATGATTTTAATATGCAGATGACATACCGCATTTTCCGTAGGAGAACGGGTGTCGGTACCAAGTACATTGACAAGCTTTCTCCACTTCACTCAATTATTCATGATTTTTTGCATATTTACCTATTCTAGCGTGGTTTAAGTAGATTGTGCTGAACCAGTAGCAAGTTGTTGAGGTAGATGGTGCCTTTTGTAGATAATGTTACAGTGCTTAATTTGCCCCAATGTAATATGCATTTGAAGATTATTATGTACGGTATGCTCATTCACGTACATCGTTTGGCCTGCCAAGTGATACTATATCACTTTCTTGTTCTATTTCAGAAATTAAAGTTAGAAGAGAAAAAAGAAGATGAAACTGAAGGTGATTCGACTACAGACAAAGGTGAGAATTACTTTAGATTTTAATATTATCAATCGCGTTGCTTTAAACATCCCGTGATAAAATCCCGTAAAAAATCATTTGATGAATGAAAAATAGCTGTTAGAGATGAAATGTTTCTTGCTCAACTAGGTTCGATAGGGCAAGTACAAGCCTATCTATACAATTTTACCCGTGCTCTGAAGACTGATTTGTTTTCTCATCGGGCCTTTTCGGTGAACCACATAATCCTAACGGACACTAATTGGTCACCAACTTAAGACTGATCAGGCAATTCGAATGCTGATTGGCTCCTTAAGAACACGATTGGGCAGAAGTTTCGTTCTTCCATTTTGTGCGATTCTGTACTCTGAGGAGTGTCATACGAAAAGAGCTTTAAAGTCCTTTGCGTAAGCTATTTTGTGCTTTATATACAGTTTTGTTCAATGGCGCCTTCGGAAATTTTCAATCATATCGAAACAGAAGAGTGGCTAATTTGTAATTAAACATTTCTGTTTTAAATCGTGTATTTGAAAGTTAGGCTAGATTCCTACATGATAGCAATTGCTCTGATAAATTATGATTGCTTTAGAAGTTTTTTTGAAATTTTTAGCTCCACAAGACGCAAGAATGTGTCCGTTCAATTAGTAGCAATATGGAAGAAAATTAAAAGCGTGCGATTGTTTCCTTTCTTCAGTTTTTGAAGGAGCTATAAGAGCATACTTATTTAACATTTTCAGCTGCTTGAATTGCTCAGATTCTTCCGTTTAACTCATTTGAGACATTGCTATAAAAAATGACATATGTAAAAAATGCTCTACTCTCTAACAGAAAGCGTCGATGTTCAATATACTGATGTAAAGATGAATTTTAAGGCAACATACTTCCTAGGAAATTCGGTTAATGCTACATATAAGGGGGTATGAAAAGACATTGAAATGCTAAGGATGGCTAGATTCCTACATGACAGTATTTAATCCCACTTGCACACTGGTTATTCGTTTCGCTCCTGACACAGTTTTCTGTAGGGAGATCTGAATGCACTGTTTCAAGTTAAGGTTTTTGTATTTATGACTGTTTTATTAGATTTGGCAACCTGTTTTCTGTAACATTTTACCCAGTTGTGTAGAAGGTACCGCAAATTATTCTCTTGAACTTAGCACCACTGAACCTTTCTGCATGGCTTTCCTTTTTCTCTCTGCCTTTATACTTTATTTTGTAATGACCATGACTTTCAAACCTTTGGGTTATCCATCGTCTGTAAGTTTGTTTCTTTTGCAAATATTCACTTATTTATTCGACCCGTCAAATTCAACCAAAGTGTTGTCGCTCTCCAAAATTCATGACTTCGTTACTCAAGCTTTATAAGATTGTAGTTTATGATTACTATGATATTGCCAACATTTTAATACTACTAGCTTCTATGATACTTGATGGTCATATCAGTGTTCGTAATCCGTATATGACGTAGTTTCTTTTTGAAGCCTGACATTTCCCATTTTCCCCAGTATAAAGCAATAAATTTTTCTACCGTTTTTAACCCCATTCACAATAAAATTTAGTGATTTAGTTACTTTTTCCAGTAGATGACAATAGCAATAAGTATCTTAAATTTCTGCCTCAATATTTTTACATTGTAACTGAATACAGATTCTATGAGCATTACTCCCTGAAAAGGACACAGTCCGCTCTGAGTACTATTGTGCCATTAGGCAACACTCGGAGGCAAACGGTAATCATCATGATCAATGTGTAGAGAGAGGCGTGATAAGTTTTTGTCTCTTGGCATCCGTTGCTCGTAGGTGCAAACCGAAATGTCGTAATTTGCATAGTCATAGTTTTGATGGTAGATATTTGTCACGTCTTGAGTCGTAGTAAAAAATCAGCATGGCGCCAACACCCGACAAAGTTCCATCCCTACTTTCTCGGGAGGCCGCATTCGAACAACATAAGTCAGCAAACAACCCAACAGCCTGAAGATGGGAGAAGTATGTCTCGAAACGTAGCTCCGAAAAAGACTACGACTCAAGACGTGACAAATATCTACCATCAATGGCAACAACTGAGTCG
>JAAAKL020003456.1:0-23123 GCA_010016065.2 Carybdea cf. marsupialis auct. non (Linnaeus, 1758)
GTAGTTCACGCCATTGCCCTTAGAAAATTACTACTAAGAAATTTTGCCGGTGTCTTGGCTCAAAGGTTTTCAATATTCGGGCTGCATACTGTCAGTAGATTTGTATGCCAAATGGTGAATGACATAGTTATCTGATTTTGATAATATGATTTGTAAAACATAACATGATGCATGGGTTTTCCCCTATAGAAACGTTTTAGGTCATGTGAGAAACTTATTTAAGACATAAAGAAAGCAACAAGCAAAATTGGTATTTCATAGCATAATTCATGGAATTCTAAACAAATCACCCATACAAAATAAGCAATACCAATAAGAATTCTATACGTGTATTCTCTCGTTACTCCCTTCGGTTTTTCTGTTTCAAACATTACTACATTTTTACAAGTGATTTGAGCTTAGGGTTTGTTTTTTTCTATATATATATAAAGGAATTTCTGTTACCTTCTTAGTTTTAAATCACCCCTTCCTATTTAGTTCGAAAATTAAGATAGAGGTCATGGAGGCCAGAAACTTTGTTACCTCCATGTACAGCACGCATGAAACCACAGCAGTCTACTTGCAATACAATCAACGTCATTAACGATGTCCCCGAGCAATTCGTAACTCAATGGCAATCTAGATTCTTCTCCTCAATAATGAACCCACTCTCGTCCTCGATGACAAGATGACCACCATTACAAAGGCAAGAGCTTAAATGCAACCGAGACGGAGTACGACGTGCTCTGATTTTATAAAATCCTCCCCTGTCAAGAAACTCTCCCAGCTGCATGTGAGTTATGAACAACATAATATCTCTTAAGTTATTGTAACGACATCTCCTAGAAACTCAATAACACAAATCTATGACCAAAAAATCAGTTTCAATCTATTTACGCTAAGGTTTAGAGCATTGAACATCCAGCAACCTGAGCAGCACACCATTGCACTAATCTATGTCGCTATATGAGACAAGACATTTATTACGAGTTGTATACATTACATATTGTAAATTTCCTTACCACCTTTTCAAAATATAGAGGTCAACATGCAAATTCACTTACAGACATGGCCCGCATACATCACAAGCCACAAATTTCCTGGGACATCAACGCAAATTTAAAGGTCTTTATACTAGTGACATTGCTGTTACTGCATTGATTAGCTTAAATAGTATTTTTCTACAGTTAATACCTCTCTAACGAATAGTACTTTCATGGTTTCAGCATTAGAGAAGGGCTACTAGTCAACATATTGACACTTTGATATAAGTTAGCAAAACCTGTAATTTGATTATATTCCCTATTTTTCTATTGATAAAAAGCATCAAAAGAATGAAATAGCTTTGTTCTCTTACTATTCATCATTTTGATAAGTCACGTGGGAAAAGGTTCAATAAACAGTGTGCTACCAAGCTTAAGAGAGTAATTCTAAACTTTGAGTTATAAAAAAGAATTAACTTGGTTCACTATATATGTTTACACAACTCAATGAGAAGGTTTCTATTAAACCTTGCAATGCATTTTTGTGCAGGCAATATAACCAATAGTTTTATGCTTTATTTTCATCCCTGCTTCATCCCACATGTACGGAGACAAAAACTTTGGACTTGCTACTAATTATCACGGTAAATTCTTCACTCGTTGCAAAAGTAACTTTATCGATAGGTTCTGCTCACAATATAAAAAAGGCAAACACCGTGCAAGCAATACCGACGTATTAAAAACTGTATCCTTTCTTTCATTTTGCAGATATGCACGATGGCGTTTAGACTACATTTGTTGAGCTAATTGTGAAAAATAAATAAATACGAAAATATCACTAAAATCAGATATTTGTGTGTAAGGTGATAAAAAATATTAAATTCCATTATCTAGTCCTTTGCTACAACAAATATAGCTCAGGGCACCGAGGAGCAAAATATATCTTATTAATCGACAGTAATCTCTCTACACAGTTCAGCACAATCTACCAAATGCAACGAGGTTTGCGTACGTCTAGTTTACACTTGTAGCTTTTTATCTTTTTCCTTTGTATTTGGGCCTTCCATTAATACCTAAAATATATCATTCCTAGCTTAATGAGTAAAGTTATGAACTACATTTTATGCCTTTAATAAAGATTGGAAAGTAAAATCGAGTTTGTGTATAAAACTTTGCATTTGGAAACAACTAAGAAAGAAGTACATACCAGATAGATAGTCCCGCGCGAATGTTAAACCATGGGAGAGTAACCTTTATTAACCAAGTTATGGACCGTATGCCAATACTCCTCCCTTCTGTATCACCTAATCCAAAGCCATACGCTCTTATGAAACAACTTGGTAGACAGTTATACTAAATTCGTGTTGATGGGCATCGATATCACTTTTGTAAACATAAACGGGATTCCACAGCATGGGAAAGATTATGTTGCTGAGTGGCAGGATGAGGTACCAGTGAGAAGAAATCCTTACCACAAAGGGGTATAAAATTTGCAATTACTGACGGTTAAATAGTTGTGCTTTATCGAATAGATTCACATACTCAATCTTGTTGCATCTTTCTGAAATTCCTTGCAGTATAGCTAAAAATAATAGAAAGTGAGTGTTTTATCATTCGGTAAAGTGAGGGAATGAGCGAAAAGTGGATTATGTTAAATGTGGTTTATTCATATAAGGAGGCACTGATTAACAAAGCTTTTTTATATATTTTCAGATCTCAAGGGTTGGTAAATATACATTTCACATTATATAAAAAAATAAAAATTCTGACTAATAGTTTACTCATTGAAAGTAGCAATTTTCTTAATTTCATTAAACCTATAAATTGAAAAAATTCTACTTTTGGATTGATATACTTATCAATCTCAAACTATGAATTATTCAATTATAAAGTTCATATAAAGCGAAAAAATCGTAGGGTTTTGGGGAGGCTACATTGACCTAACTTTCTATCATTTGATTTGAGTTAGGTGAAAAGAATCGCATCGTTGAAATATCACTATATTTGCTAATTTACCTAAGAACCTAAACGCTTCCTTGAATCGCAATCAATAACAAAAGGGAAAACGTATCCTCATAATTTTCATCATATATTACTTGCACGATTCTTTCACTACAATCGCCATCGGAGCAATTATCAATAAAAGCGATACATGGCACTTCAGTTAGTAAGCTGTCCTCCAAAAATAGTAGAGTTCGGACAAATTGCAATTTCTAGTCATTAAGGTTTTCTATCATTTTTTCTTTCTCCTTGAATAGAATTTTTTTAAACAAATTGTATACCTTAACGAGCATAAAACTAAAGAAAGTATTCCCAAACATTCAAATTTATTGAAAATATTTTTTATTTATTATAGTGAAAGGTTCTAAGCAATCGAGCATTCATCGTTCACGTCCAATTTCAGATGATGGAAGGTCGTTGTAGAGCTCAAAAAATGGAAGGAAAAATTACCGTCCTTGTTGACAATAACTGCACATATTCTTAGCTTCAAATTCTTGCTACAAAGGATTGAAAGGTATTACTGGGAAAGAGGAGATCTAAAGAAGACAATTACTGTCTGTATTGATTCGGATTTTAACTTGTGCTGAAATTATTCTTTACATAATTTGTAAGTTTGCATTTGGCGAGTAAAGAAACGCTTGAGGCAGCCTTCTCTCCACCCCCACTCTCTTAGTCGTAAATTTTTCGCATAAACCTATGGTGTCTCATCTCTATAAATGTACATCGTATCATGGCTTCTACGATAATGCAGCGACGTTGTCTCACCATCTCACGCAACTGCAAAGTCGGCGACAATAAAATATCGGAGGTGAGCGTTAGCTAAGGAATACAAGACCACCTCCAGTAGCCATCTCATCAATAATAAATCAAACGCAGTGTAAGTAGATTAAGATATGTCAAGTATTGAATTGTCATAACATTGGACTGCTTAGTTGACCACCATGGAGCAAACAAACAAACATCATCAAATATGATTTGGTACTTTGTTTTCCACTTGGGTTTGTATTACAGATTGACTGTTATTTGCCCATGGGAATCTACTCTCGTTCCGGTATTGTGGTCATAATTAACAGCTGCTAAAGGTTAACTTGATAAGCAGCCTATGGTTTCATGTTAGTGGGATATTCAAATATGAAAAGCTATAGTGCATTTCCTGATATGAGCTATAAATGGCAAGATCTAGGTAAGATTTCTTAAAAATTCGAGCTACTGAGAAATAATATTAACAAAAAACATTTTTTTCGGTTCATCGCATCAAAAGTTATATGAGCTGTAGTATAGTTGGAAATAGCTCTCTTGAAACACAGTTTTAGATTACCAGTCAATGGCAAAATTATGAAACTCTTTATTACAGTGCTTATTTAATATAACTACATAACTGATAAAAAAAGCAAATGCATTTCAGAGTGAAAAATTTCACCTTTCCAAGATGGTAAATCCTGGTTGTTAGACACAAGAAGATATATATTAAACGTAAAAGACAAGTCATAGTGTTGGTTGAACAAGCTATATGTATTAAAGCCTATTTGAAAGTACGCAGATAAGAGAAGTCTTTAGACAAAAGTAGAGCCAGTTACTAATAATGCACAAATGCACCAACGAACAGGGGATAACAACCGCACCATTGGGAGGTTGAAGACAGTAGTGTCTTTCAGGGTTATCTAACCCTCCGTAAGCAATTAAACTTAACTTCCTTGTTTGTAGGTACACCCAATAATTTTCATAAGTTAGTTATAGTTTATAAGTTAAAAGATTTATGGTTTAAACTTAAAAACCGAGGTAGGTTTCTTCATGTTGCATCACCTTTGATCACTTAAGAGAGTGCTAGAAGACACGTACTTCAGAAGGCACTTTTAATTTGGTAATACTTGGATCAGAATTTCTATCACATATCTAAACTTGATAAATGAACTCTAATTATCATTCCACTGCTTTTATTTCATGACTTTCTTTCCTAACTTTTTCCCACCTTTCATGTCATAGTTTAATATGAAACACCTACCATTTTAAAACATCCATGCTTCTTACCTCCTTGCTTTCAACTATCGGTCTGCTTTTTCCAAACTCTTCTCTACTAGCTTTCGTTTTCTTACAATAACATGTCACCCTTGCATATGTCCCATGGAGCAGTTCGCGTTTTGATTTATAACTCCTACCATAAGCACTTCAGTTCCATACCGACAGTTGCAATCGGCATTTAAAAGTCTTCTACAGACAAAACGTTGTTAATTGCAATTTCTCCTCAGGATATTCTACTTTCAACTTAGAATGCATCTCAAAGTTTGTGCAAAGTATGCTATTTATATCCATACTGATACCATAAATTGCATTAATACATGAAATGAATAATACTCCTGCAACAAAATGCAAGATTCGAATATGGCAGTGAATCAATTTTGATTTCCTTTCTAAAATCAAGTTCTAAGATTGGGATTGTTTGTGCTGCACAACCTCCTGAAGTTTCTTATCCATAAAGAATTTGAAGAACAAAAATTGGAGATGTTTACGTTGGAAACCTATTTTATCCTTAAATGTAGCGGTACAATCAGATCATAGAAAACTGATTGATGTTGGATGATTTTGTTATTGAGTTAAAATAATGTAAATTTATGGCAAAAAGTGTTAGAGTTGCAGCTCCAAGAAAAGTTTAGTCTTGTTGACGTTATAGAAAATATCGAAAGCAGCTACAAGTTTTTGTTATTCTGCAAAAGTAACATTTTGATAATAGCTTTACAAATCGTCAGTACGACAATGGATGGAGTATTCTTGCCATATCTGGTCTGGTGCACCTACCTCCCACCTGAATCTTTTGGATCGTATCCAACGTCGAGTCTCAAACCTGATGGGTCCTGACCTCTCCGAGACCCTTGAAGCTCTTGCACACCGTAGGGCTATATCATCTCTTTCCTTTTTCTGCAGACATTTCCGAGGACGGTGTAGCAAGCAAGCAAACTCTTCCATGGTTCCACCATTAAAGACTAGGCAACATTTTACTCGTTCCTCCATGAATCTTCATCCATTCGCTGTCGAGGTACCTAAGTGCAGGGGTTCAACTTATGTTATGAGTTTCTTTCCTGGCACTGCCACTCTCTGGAATTCTCTCTCTTCCTCGTTCTTCCCTTATGACTATGGCCTTAATTGGTTCAAGTTTCTTTCACACTTAATTAACTTGTCTTGTCTATGCTTTCCTTTTTGTAGCTCTCAACGTGTCAGGGGCATTTCAGCTTTGTTAAGATCAACTTCTTCAAAAATATATATATGTGTGTCAGTGGCGGCTCGTCCACAGGGGCCGGGAGGGCTCATACCCCCTTAATGTTTTCAAAAAATAGGGTTGCTTTAATATATCCACCACAATCTCAATCACCAATTTATCTGCCATCTTTTTAGCTCTCTGTCGCTTCAGCACCATTTTCCATCAGTAAATTTTAACACATATCCTATCAGAATCCACAACATCAAATTTGATATCGTCCACAATATGTAAGTACTCTCAAAGATTCTTCCTGCATGCATGGCCCTTGCACACGCAGTATCTCTCTAAATGTTAGCCTCGATGTCATATTTTTTGGTCTGAACCCTCGCTGCTCTATCAAATCTTTGTAAAAGCGAACGTCTCCATCTGGAGAATCAGAGCTGGCGATTGACTCAAAACAAAATTTTATGGTTCTCCTGTGGGCCCGATTAGAGGAGCCCATGACTTCCGCAACCTCTTTTTGAAATAAGATCACCTCGCTGTGATTATCAAATAAGCCTAAAAACATAAACAGATTACTTGCGGCTGGCTGCTGGAAGTCTCAAGAGGCCGAGCTGAAACATACTAATCATCAGATATGATTCATTGAAAAGTTACTAAAATAGTTGCTTTCCGTGTTACTTGAATCGTAGTTTTGTTTCAACGTTTTGTTTTATGTCCGTTCTAACTTCTCTTACGCCACACTTCTGCTGGCAGTAGTTAACTTTCTCGAAGGACACGAACCTTGAGATTACGTACTCGTTCATATTGTGACTTACATGAGTTAACATTGAATACAGTAGCTTCCATTAAAGCCAAGTCATTTCTCTCTTCAACTGTCGAAGAAAGACTCAACGTTGAATGCTCAGGCACAAATATACCTAGTTTATCTGATGTCTCCCACTCTGATCGGAGTTTCTAGGGTACAAAGTGTAAAATTGGATTACAGCTAGCTCAGACCTTCCATGAGCTTTCTGCTTTTTTCAATATAATTATTTTAAAGTGGCAATGATAGGATAACAAGCAAGACTGTCAGTGACCTGGAAATCTTTGCTGGTTGGAGAAGCAAACGCAAAAAGATGATAGAAAATGTATTTGAATCTTTTTTCAGTAGAAAACTCTTTACAGCCGCGGCGGCAGGTTATTGGTATTGGGGGCTCAATTAAACAGCATATACAGTAAGGGGGCTCCGTGATACGGCTAGAGGGGAAATTTTGTACTTTCTTAAAATGCCAGATTGAAGAACATGGGCTTTTCGGAGTGACATTGATATTAAAATCGCGAACAGAACCCATAATCACAAGCTGCGGTGTGGGTCCCAAAGTGTGTGTGTGTGTGTGGGGGGGGGGGATCAAACAAAGTGAGTGCATCATTGAAATGCAGGCTTAATAACAAACTTCGACCACAGGTTGAGGGCTCAATCCTCCCTAGCCACTAGGCTCGGCGATCTACGTTATAGATAACCAAAGGACCCTTTTTTATAGAATTCATACAAAATATGTAAGATTTAATCATAAGTTGAATTTGACAGGTCATATGAGGTGTTAACCATTACGGGAATTCAAATTTTATTGTTTTCCACAGTGACAATGTTAACCCTTTGCCCCCCGGTTCCACCGCCTCTGCGGCATTGCATTTAGTTCTATAGACCCTTTGCGTATGACGTCACGCATCATGTGCTGTTTCCTCCTGGAGGACAACTTCTCCAGCCGCCAGAACGTTTTGACTGCGAAAGGTTAATGGTGTCACGTACTTAACCTTTGAAAGTGGAATTTTTTCATCATGGTAAACGTTTGTGGCGTGTTTGGATCTACCAGGGATCATGGTTTTTGTTTCTTTCGTTTACCTGCTGTTAGAGTCATTGTAAAGACAGTTTCAAAACTTGGGATCCACATGCACACCACTGGTGAGTAAATGTTTTGCTGTTTCCTTTGCCCTTTAAATGGACGCATTTCTGTGGTTGACATTTACCGAAGGTGGTTAGCGTCCCAATTTACTCCCCGAAAAAAATGCATCTGTTTTGTCAAGCTTCGAAAACGAGCACCTACCTATAAGTTGAGAACTACCCCAAACGAAGGGAAGAAACTGGAAATCATCCAAGCCCCAGACTCCTTGACTTCCTGCTGGTTCCATCTTGTATGTTATTTGTAACTTTCTTGTTAATTCAAGGTACCTGTAGTGAATGATTGAAATGCACCCTAAATAATACGTCATGTCAGGTGAGTATTCTCCTTCAAATTGAAGGTAAAAATGAATAACGAGAAGTTAGAAACTTGTTAGAAAGTGTCATTGAAAATGTCATCCGGTTGGTAACATTTTCACCTTTCTCTAGTATTTCTTCAAACATCACCGAATAAAATTCACACATTTTAACACAATTCACTGAAGAGCTTCTTGACCTATTAAACACGATATACTATGTCAATTGAATGTGATCCATAGTATATACTAAGGGAATAAACAAACGGCAAAGAAATGGAAACAGTTAGGGTTGGAGCCAGAGTAAGGTCTCGGGCGCACAAACGCACTTTATATTTCTACAGCTACCTTTTTTGTTGCCAATGGCGCACTAACTTGTACTCTCAACTTGCCAGTAATAATTCATTTCTAGCACACCTCCTAATACAGCCAAGTCGCAATTTTCCAGTTTGATACTGTGACGCAAGGTAGCGTAAATAGTTTCCTGTCAGGTCATAAACCATTGAGGCCCATCATACCGACCGACGGTGTTCATCTGGGCTTAATCATCACTGATTACTACTTACTACAAAATTAGATCTAGGTGATCCTGAGTACTGAATACGTGCCACATGGCGCGATATACCACGATACTATGCACCATTGGAGTATATGTCTATAGTGCTTAACAAACAAACAAACCGATCTATACCCTTCTACAAAGGTGACGTGTAAGACTAATTTGTCATTTCATCTAGTAAGAGCACCGCCCAAAGGAGATGCAAGGCGTAAAAGTCATGACCATTACAGAAACAAACTCTAATCTCTATAAACAGACGTTCGCTGCTTTGCAAACATATTTACTTAGTATTATTTACTGTGTACAATGTGCAAATACCGGTCCTTCTCGAAATCCAAGTTGTTTAACGTAAGCTCAGTGTCTACTGCTTGTTTACGATTAATAATCTTCATCCTTCGTGATTACTAAAATAGTTTTTCATAATATTTTATATAATAAATCTTGGTCTATAGCTATAAAGAGTGCTACAGCTTTCAAAGATTTACCCCTAAACATTCCGTTCTAAAATATTTCTTGAATTTATAGTTTACTACATGAAAAAGGAATGGCCAGAAAAGTCAAAATCTTACCTTACAAAAATCCGTAAAACGATCGCTAGCTCATCCTCTGGCGTTAATAGCCGCAGTTTATACAAGCAACATAAGAATGCTACAAAACTTGCTTCGTGCCCTAAATAAGAAACATAGAAAGGTACTCGCTAAAAAGTAAAAGACAAAATGCAAACCTAAACGCTTGCAATTCCTTGACATAATATTATACAAACTTTGTATTGAGATACTGAAACATGGCTTGTTTGTCTCGAGTGTGCCAAATTCCACTAGGTTAGTAGGGAAATGTAATCGATCGCTTACACTGGCGGTCATCCTTCCTTGAGGCACACGATGGCTGCAAACAGGACAGAATAAACGATGTATCAAACTGGTCTATATCTGACAAGCAACGATCCTTCGTAACTAACACGTAACTACGGAGCAGAGGTCGCACCTTTCAATCTTTGCTGTACACATTAGAGTACAGGTGATCCTTGGAACAATGCACACTCGGAGAAAAACGATCGAAGCCACCGAAGTTGGAATTAAAAGTCTTTCTTCTGTCCTTCCTCTTCCGTCTTTTCTCCTCTTCCGAAAAGTGGATACAAGATACGGTACATCTCGCATTCTTCTTTATGCACGGCCACCCTCTTACAACGATCGCACCCCAAACTTCTTTCAAAAGTTAGCAGAACATTACCTCAGTTTCGGCAGGGGCTATATGATACAGGGCCAAAATAGCCAACCCAACAGGACTTTAACAATTAATCTTTATCTCTGACTATATCTAAGTAAACGTGCGACAACGGGCGCGACCAAGAGTTGCTGGCGATGGTAAATTGCACCACCGACCTCCCCCCTGAATCCCAACAGCAACACTTTACGGGAAGCATCGGTGTAAATCCGCTAGCATAATTAAAAATTCAGAAGTAAAACTACTTTTTTGTTCCGAATCACTGAGGTTTGAAAGCAAAATATGAACATAGTCATAACATAAAAACATGGTGCAAATCCAGCTTATATAAAAATGCTGAAATGCGGAAGCTACAACATTGACTAGACACAACGACCCTGAAAACCCATGGATTATCACCACTCGATTACTGTCCTCTGATAACAGCCTTATGGCCCTGAGACGCATCAAAATACCCTACCTCACGAAAAAATGACCCTCGCTAGTTGATGAATATATATAGTTACCCATATACAATCGTGTTTCTAAGTAACTGTGGCCATTACTATCATCTGAAGCATCAAAAGGTAGCGAAGGTTTGGTGCCAAATGGGAATCATATTAATGAGTGGACATCTGAGGTTGGATTAAAAGCGATGCTCCATAACATTGCAATTGCAAAGATACACCAGCACTTTTACTCGATTCTATGGTCCCTCTATAATAGCATGCACCTTGACGAGTGATCATCCAACTTTTCAGTCATGGTCATTTGATCGGATAGACCAGAGTTAAAGTACGGCACCAATACTGTCATATCAGGAATGTTAAGCAATACATGATATACAGCTTCTTTCCAAAATCATAAAAGTAAGGAAATACTAACCTGTTCCATAATCAATTCTTGTTGCATTTCCAAATCCACCTTTAAAAGAATGAGAGTGTACAAATATTCGATTATTATGTATCACGTAGATGTCCAGGAAAATTACAAAATGGGATGCTCGCAATCACAGCGAAGTACAACATGCTTGATACCTTACCTAATACTATCGTTGAAGACATTGGTTTTGGCATAATAAGAAGTTGGCCGAGTTTGTTTAACACTACATTACAGCTAAACTAGTGAACTACCACTTACACTAGAGCAACTTGTCCTTCGATGAATGTACTCAAGGATGAGCAGTAAACTTAAATTCGTAACACCTGTTACGTTATTATCATCTTGAGTATTAACTACATCAAATCCTTGTGGCAACTGACAGTAAAAAGCACGCACCTATTATGGAAGTCTTCGAAGACTACAAATCACCATTACGACGGGAATTAAGAGAGGTAAAAAAGAGTGGTGTAGTCACATGTCAATAGAAATTCAGAGAGCTTAGGATGCTTAAGACAACAACACACCCTGTCATCTATTAAATGAATCGAAACCTCTCTCTGTAGTTCTTGTAATGTCACAGACAACAACAAACTGACGAAGAAACCTGTGGAGTCTTTCTCATATCTTTCTAACAGTCCACGTGGAGAATCTTGTCATAGAAAATTCTACATACGTTCAGCATCCACAGAAGAGACCGAGTGCCAAAAGTCAATCAAGTCACCCAGCTCCCAGCCCCAAACCCCGATTACGAGTACTTCGTGAACGGTCTAAACATTAATACTTATAGGAAGAGTGACTGGGATGGTCTTCCTGTTTAACTGTTAAGACTTGGGAGTACAACGGTAACACAAGCAGTATTTGGTAGCATCAATAACAGCTGGACTGGCCTGAGTATAGAACAAAATACAGGAGGAAAGGATATTTGTCATATAACCATCAAAGAATCACAAAGTGGTTAAGATCCGTAGTGAGATAGCCGATGCGATATTTTCTGAAACGAAGGTACACGAAAAATGTATTTAACTGCAAATTCCTTAATATCACATGCAATAAAAATGTTTTACAGAATTGAAAGAGAAACACTGAAGATAGTTCTTGGGATGTAATTTAAGGATAGGGATAGCATGTCATTTAGTTGACAGACGTTTGAGACTATTCAAAGGAACTGTTGTGTGAAGCAAGATGACCACAACAGCTCTCATATTAACTTCTTTACCTTAAATGATCTCACTGCTTAACTACGCACTCCGACCCTACAAGTGACGTATGATGCTAAGTTATGAACAACAGATATGACATTTAATTCAACAAAGTTAAGCATATTTCGAGATAAATGTCATAAGAAGCTATGAAAACGAGGTTGTGGTTGGAGATCCATGATGTAATGGTAAGGATACGTTTTTTTTACTTCGCGTGGAGTTACATCTTAGAAAACGCCGTTGGTTAGAATCATCTGCCTTAATAAATCGATTTAAACAAATCATAAGTGCACGGTGAACCAAGGTTTTGATAAGGCTCACCTTGCCTGTTTTGGGGCAGAAAGAGGTCTAAGAAAGATATTGACCAGAAAAGGTAGGTTTTCTGTACACACTCGTCACGCATTTAGTGCCATCCTTCTTCACTTAAATGTCACGGAATGACAAGGAGTTGTTTACCTCCTTTTCAAAGGTGAAATTTACCGCACTGTGTAACTTGTTGAGTTTTCTTAAAAATTTATCACACTCATTTTGAATACGGTAAATGTATCGTCTACATATCGAAAATAAACAGCAGGTTTGGTGAGGATTGAAAAAGATGAAGTTCATCGAAACCAACAAAACAACCTGTATCTCAAGCATGACGTCCACAACCAAGTACAGTTGAGACTTTAAGGGGAAAGATCTACCTAATTGATACTGCGACTTTACAAGTAAGACATTACAATGTAAAGTTAAAATATAGGTGTATATGTGAATGTAAAAATTGACAATTAAAAAGCAGAATCTGATTTATTTGTCAACATACCACAAAAATATGCCTGCAATTCAGATACAGCTCCTTTAAATCTCTCTGACAGTAAAGGCTGGATGAGCTCTTCCGCCCTCTGAAAATAAAATAATGTGTTTAAGCCTACAATCGCGAGAAAAAATACCAGGGGCCGTCCACTGTAACATGCAAGTAACACAATGACCATGACGACCCCTTATATCAAGTATTTATCATAGCAACATAACGTATCCAAACTAAAGCCTATGATTATATCGAATAGAAATAGAGTTAAGTTACGACGAGGGAAAGAATTATAAGGTAAGAAAAACGTACAGTTAGATCACCTAAAAGGAATTATATTTGAATCTTTGAGTCACATCAATCAGATTTTATGATAAACTGTGAAGAAATCATCAGCTTAAGTTTTACCATGAACGGTGGAACGGGGATAGAGTTCCTATCGACATTGTTAACGTAGTGGCAAAAACCTCCCACGATTTATTTGAAGCTGTGGTGTTGAAGTGAATCAGTCATCATCTAGTGGATATTTCACTCTGGAACTACTTTTCCTGCACAAGGTTCCCAAGGCGTGACAACCTTTAGCGCACGAAAGTTGGATACGAATTATCCTCTATAAAGTCATCTTAATTCATTCCATACGTAAATATACACAGGCATTTAATGAATAACACTTCTCTACAAAACAAGCTTTTAGTAATGATTTTGCTATCACACTAGTTTCGTTACACGCGTTAACAGTCGCTGCGCCATCATTGCGCCGAAAAGGTAATTTATGTAAGTTACGCAGACTGTAAGTAGCTTAGAATTGTTGAAGTTCAATTTTTAACTCTGTTTCCCCCTTGGTAACGACATATTTGGTAAACTTCAGTGTCAGATGGCTAGCCGCTCCTGTCTAATCACCGTCTTTTGCTCAATGATCTTGACTGCAACAACCGCGGTAATGGTTTCGATTTCCAATTAAAACTTTACTGTCTTAATGATCAGTATCGATTTTTCATCTACCTTTTGCCCTTTTCCATTCATTCGCCACAGACAATACATGACGTAACTCAGCCTCGTTCATACTCTCTAATTACACTAGCCATTCCCCGCTGATTACTTTACAGATTGCTTCACATCATCATCATCATCATTATCATCATCATTATCATCATCATTATCACCAACATTTTAGTTGTGGGTTTTGATAAATCATGGCTAAGTTTAACATTTTCTAGACAATAATAAATGACCTAGTATGCTCATGTGCAGCATGGCATCATTGTTCCTTCCGCAGCAAATGATGCCCACAAAACAATATGACTCATCATTCATATGATTCATGACCCAATAAGACATCCTGTTTCCCTTTCGATAATTACTTCCAGTATACTTGTGTCAAAGCACCTGCATTAGAAACGATGCCATTTTACAGGATTTTTAGGATTCCATTCTTCATAACAAACATTAGATCGCCATTATCAGTTTAATGTAAGAAACGAGTTAACGAAAGTAAAAGGGGCCGCTGAAACATCATTCATGATCCTAGAGATGTCAGGGTGAAGTAATAAAGGGCAATTCGCGATGCATGTTATGGCAAGGTATGTTTTGTCAGAATTATGTGATACGTCCTAAAATTTTAACTACATTTGAATAGAAATTGAAACTCGTGGATATTTTCCCACGTCCAACAAGTAAATAATGCAGACCAAGAAATCGATTTATCCATAGTCAACAGGATAATTAAATATGGCAATGAAAGGGGGCAGGATAATGACATGTTTTCATACAATGCTATAAATAAAAAACCCCGAAAATGTTGTGTCGTAGGGGGTAAGTGCTCTACACCGAATGTCTTACCTCTTCGAGTCTGGCTGCCCATGTCCTATATGCTTTGTTTCCATATCTCTGCGGTTGATGAACTGGTGGAATTTCATCAATCCATGTATCTAATATGTTCAGCAGATCAATAACTTGCTTCGAAGTCTATGGAATTGAGAAGGCAATGTTCCATCACGGACAGGCATTAATAGGGCTTTCAGGATCAGCGTATGTATGTATATACAATACGACTGAGAAAATATTCGAAATTATAAAAAAAATTATAATAATAATAAGTGAAGATTTAACTAAACTGAACTGGGTATGAAACGATCAAAAATGTAAAAGACAACCCAGAATGGTCCTGCACGCGATCTGAAAAGAAAAGGAGAGGGGATCAATTCCATATTCCATACCAACACCGGCATAGCAACTGACAATATTCAAATGTTGTCATCTTTGTACCTTATCAAATCTAGTACAGTGCAAGTCGTCTGACAAATGTAGCTAGATTTACATGTATATGTTGATACATGTGCATCTATCTATTATTAACTGTGCATATGTGTGTCTTAATCAGTTTTTTCCTCTTTATCAAGCACTATTCTTCTTAACATGTCATGCGTTACAAAATATCAGTTTTTGAAACATGACTTGAATACATTTCCAGTGGGTTTGGTGTCGAATCAGTTTGAAGACTCATGTGATCAAAATAAGTTTACGAGTAACCATGCAAAGGGCCCGGCGACGCATGAACCCAGAAAAAAGAATGGAGCGATTCAATTTTGTAGAGGATGTTGCCGCAAGAAAGAAATCTTAAGGTCGGAAGGGCAAATTAAATGCAAGCTTTCCATAAGATTAAGCATAACGACCTTGAGTTTTATAACAGGACCTAGACTTTTATGGTAATAACATATGAGTAATTCGGAACCTTTACTGGGACCAAAATGCGACAGTCAGAGGAGGTGGGGAGTTAAGGAATTTAGCTGATATCCTTAGCTGCGTCAGACAAGTTGTGTCTTTTCACCGGATATGGCACAGCGGAAGGTAGGACAGGTACAGCGAAAATCTAATAAGAGAGCTCGGTAACATCAGAAGTGAATGGGACGTTACAACTTCAACAATACGAGGAGTTTTGATTATTCATTTTTGGTTGTATATCCCGAAAAGAAAACCAAGAGGCTGCTCCAAGCTGCCTGTGAAGAACGTAAGAGGGCAATCAGAAAGAGTACACAAGCAGCTTAACAATAAATGTGTTGATGATGAACGTTAAGGAGAGAAGAAACCGCCAAAAATTTAATGAGAACTATTTGGCAAATAGATTCTTAGTACATGTCATACGTGAAAATGAGTTGGAAAACATTGCAATCACTAAAAGGATACAGCAAAGCGCAGTAGAGGAAAGCAAAAGTAAACCTACATCAGTAGTCTTAGTAAGTGTTGATATGGGTAAAACCGAGCTACTGACGGCAACGAGAAGTATCGAAATGTGGAAAACGATGATCGCCAACGTCTAAATCGAACATGGAAATTAGTGTAGGTGTACAACTACATGGTTTTATTTTACCATGATACCCTTTATGGTACTTATTGTATTATTCTTATCATTTCTGTGTGCCATTATGTCGATGCATCATCATAGGAATTAGTTGGAGTTTCATTCTTTGGCTTTCTCAGATTTCTTAGCACATGCCACGTCCCACCATACTGCAATCTTATTAAAATCTCTTACGGCATTGAAACACTCTCAGCATTGTCCAGCACATGATGTTTTAAATGCAGACCTGATCCACAACACTACTCCATAACAAAGAAAAATGTTTTAAAACGACAACATTGTTGCCCCACTGCGCAGGCGCTACATAACGACTAAGCATTACTTACCTGACAATATTATGGAACACATATTTCATAGGTTAAGCTGGAATATGAAAACAGCTTAGGAATAAATGAGACTATACAATGAGTCACTTTTAAACGCTTATTCCACATTTTGACGTAACTGGAATATCCAAACTAGGCTTTTACAGGCATTTTGTACCCAGTACACAGCACATATTCCGTATACATCTTGTCTACTTACAGCTCTTGAAAACAGTGAAAGGCAAAAATGTCAAACGAACATAACATCAAAAGAACCCATCCTACCTCTGACAGATAACTTTCTGTTGAAATCAGTTTGCCTCTGACTGCTGCATTTAATGTTGAAATGAAGCCTACAAAGTCCTTGAACGCCTAAAAGAAAAGAAAAAACCCATTCAAGTTTTGCAATGATTAAAGTAACTCTTGATTAATTTCAAGGTTATTGACATTCCATCTATGCCAACAAATGAAGACCACATTTACAGCAAACATTACTTCTTTTTGATTAAAATTTTGAATTTTGTCTCATCTTATTCAATTTTAAACAAAATATTTGTCATGATTTATAGTCTAATGATTTATATCAACATTAGGTCACTGTGTTAACAGAAACTAACAAACAGTAATCTTGCAACTTTATTTCCTGCTTTCTACTTCACTGCTAAAGTTATCAAAGTACAACCATTGTAACAAAGAATGTCTAATATACTTGCTTGATTTTCATTTTATAAGGTCAATTCAGGATAAGCGATGGCATTAGTAACGGAGACCAAGTGCTTACCAGAAGCAATTGCTCAATGAAACTGAATCTATTAACGTGCCATACTTTTTTTAAAAAAAGAAGTTGCTTTTAACGAGGCTCAAATACCACTGACACGTTGAGAGCTGCAGAAAAGGAAAGCATAGAAAAGACAGATAAATGAAGTGAAAGATTGAGCTAACAGAAACCTGTTACTAAGAACCTTGAACCGATTAAGGTTATGGTCATTAGGGAAGCACAAGGAAGAAAGAGAATTCCAGAGAGTGGAAATGCGAGAAAGGAAACTCATGGCATAAGTGGAAGTCCTGCACTTAGGTACATTGACAGCAAATGGATGAAGCTTCATGGAGGAATGCGTAGTACGTTGGATAGACGTTAATGGTGGAACCAAGAAAGAAATGGAAATATTTGTAGAAAGGGGAAAGAGATAATATAGCTCTACGGTGTGCAAGAGCTTCAAGGATCCCAGAGAGCTCAGGACCAATCACGCTTGGGACTCGACGTTGGATACGATCCAAAAGATTTAAGTGAGAGAAAGGTGCGCCAGACCTGATATGGCAACAATACTCCATACATGGTTGTATTGAAGATTCGTAAAGATAGAGAATACTCTCCAGAGAGAAGTACTTTGTGCCCAATAGAGAGGTGACTTGGCAATAGTTTCGATATAAGATTTCCAAGAGAGATCCTGGGAGCCCAAGAAGCCTGACACCAGAGCTCTCAGGGAGCTGGACATCAGTCATGGTAACCGGTGGAGGGGATGGTCTTTTTTATGGCGGTTGATGGAGAGAAGCTTTGTTTTCTGCTCATTGAAAGTAACCAGCCATTTCCTAGCTAGCAACCTTAATACTGCAATCACACAGAAAGGACTGTAAAATGGACAGTATTTTGCCTGTAACGCTGCATACCTTAAGTGTAACAATAAGACCAAAGTGCCAAACCTTATCGAAGGCTTTTGAAATGTCAAGAGCAATAGCCCTTAATTTACCAGACACATCATGAACACGGTGAACACCCTCTGCGATAACAGCCAGGAGGTCAGCAGTAGACTACAAAGAACAAAAGCCGTACTGGTGGTCAGAGAGACGTCGAAGAGATTCAAGGTATTTAATCATTGAGATATTGATAATGGTCTCAAAGACTTTGCCAATAGAAGGTAAAACGCTAATTGGACGATAATTACAAGGATCAGAGGGATCACCTGATTTCTTAAAAGCTGGAGTAAAAGAGGCTACTTTCGAACAGGAGGGGGAACATGAATCAGTAAGACACTTGTAAAACAGTTTTGAGAGAATAGGAGAAATTTCTCAACAGCAGTTTTGTAAAACAAATGGGATACCATCAGGGCTAGGGGCTTTTGATTTATAAAGACGAAGAATTATACATGCAACTAAGGTAGGAGTGATTTTAACATCTTCAAGATATGAATCAGTACATGATAGAAATTCAGGTAGTATGTGACCACTATCATCAAGAGTAGAGCTAGCTGCAAAGAACTGTGTAAAGAATTCAGCTTTGTCTGCAGAGGGTGTGAGGATCTCAGGTCCATTAAAGGGACAGACAGTTTGTTCATTTGGAGTATAGAATTGTAGATCCTCCAAAAGTCTTGACATCCAATTTTCTGGCTCATCACTGAATCACGAGTCCTTACAAAGTAAACCTGTTTTGCCTCATCAAGAATCCTCTAGCAACAATTTGGAAATGGTTTCAACACATTTACATTATGAAGCAGTACTTCAATGTTCTCATATGTAGCGTTGGCAAGTGGTACAGAGCTTGTAATTTGCATCAAGTAATGGATTCATATTGCTAAACGTTTTCACCTGAAACAGGTCACAGCAATCAGAGGAGTGAAAGTAGCATATTTTGAAAAAAAATAACAGGAAATAAGAGGATTAGTTATTGCAATTAACACCTGCATGAGTAACACAATTTCGGTCATATTATTAAAAACTGTGCTACCCATATGTTATTGACAAACACTTAAGCTATAAACAAATTCTATATTAGAACAAGAGGCATAAAACCAGTTTTCCATCTTTTATGGCACAATGAGTCTCACCATGAATATTGCCAGTAAGTGAAAGTTTTCTGTGCATACTGGTGAGAAAGAAAGACTCATCTTTTCAAATAAAGCATCCAGGAACATTAAGGTAAACATCCTTTACTTACAGCAAATTTTCAAAGCATTCATACACAAACAAAGTGCCATTTCTGTTCAGGGCCTTATGTCGTGATGCGCAAAATTTTTGCCATTGTGTGCTTGATTGCAATTTTCATTCATAATATTCAAACACAATCCAGGAGGAATGTAGATAACATCATATTTGCAATGGGGTGAAAATTCCTGTTCTAATCTGTATACTGCCGCAAGGAAATCCTAATTTATATGGAGTCCTTACTAAAGTGATCTTTCCTCTAAACAGAGAATTTGGTTAAGATTTCTTCGCTTTATAGCTTTGTGAAGGGCATATAGTATTCAATATCTTCTCTTGTATCATGTCTGCAAAAGCCACAAAAGGAGTCAATAATTTGAAAATGTTCTAGTGAAGGTTTGTTCACTTTGGTAGAGAAATTGGCAGCACAGACAAAACAGGATGATCTACAATCATCTTAAATGTTGACAAATCCCTATTTTACGTGCCTCTGTACAACTAAACATTCATCAAATTCAAATTGCTATGGAGGTATTCATCACTTTCAGAACTGAAAAAGTTGTAAACATTGAAGTTGTGAGGCAGAATACGATGTTATTTGCTGCAATTTGACAAAATATAAAGAGAGGAAAACACTGTATTGTAAGTCTTTATCTCAACCCCTAAGCAGTCTGTTGATCTTCACAGATTTTATATTTTGCCAAGTATATGGCCAATGTCCATTTCTTGACGTAAAACATCCCCAGTTCCCGCAAATTCCATGCCTACTGCTAAAACCATCAAGATAACTATAAAATGCATGGGCTCTATCGTAAATGCCCTTGAGAACAATTGCACATCATCTTAAAGAAAGAAACATGATTTCACAAATCTTTCTTGTCAGTAATCATCAACATCGTAGGTAGTAATAACATGATGGTTTCATCTTGCTATCCATTTTATGAACTGTGATTTGCTAGTGCTGATGAAATACTAAAAAGTAGAATGCAAGTCCACTTTTCATCTCAATCATACATTCAGAGATTACATCTCAAACTACGTCAACAATCATACCCAGCCACAAAGTAAATGGCAAAAAAACATGCATGTGACAAAAAGCTCTGAATTGAAATGGGGCTGAAGCTAAGTATTTATTGTTTAATCATTGGACGGTGTCATACAGGCCTGTAGCTGGCAGCATATTGCAGGAGGGGGGCCAGTTCCTGTATTTTTTAATACCTTCTATTACCCAAGAGGTGACTAATAGGCAAATGCACCTATAATTGAATGCAGAGTCAGTTTAAAAGCAATAACCAGAAGTCTAGTAACAAGTGGACACTGACTTTGACCTAAATACTCATTCAGATTTCACCCAAGGGTCAATGCTCCTACAACACTAACACTTTGTGATATATGTTGAAAAAGTGATGCCTATACCAGGTTTTTTCGTACTGCAGTCCAGCGTGCTAACAACTACGCTGCACGGGCTTGCTCTCCCAAGAGCACAACTTTAGATCTACCACATTCATTGGACAGTACACTCTGTGACACCATGACTAGACAACGACATCTACCTACACAATGCAAACACTCATTAGGTGATGCCACCATGATCAACTTCCAACAGCATTGCCCCCTGTCCTCACCCACAGCTATGGTCCTGGTGTCATAATACTTCATTATTATCTAGAAAGCATTTTAGAAGTGTCTACCATGGGGCTATAAACACAGTCAATACAAGAAAGTTAAAGAATTGAAAAACGATTGCTGGTCTAAATGGAAAACATCTGGCTGAATATTAAAATTGTTTCACTGGAAAGACAACATTGTAAGTCCTTGGGACCAAAACGAATCTTCTATGCCAATGAGGGGTTCTATGAGTTATTAATTGCAATGGGAAGGTGGACTATCAAGATACTCTTTTTCTCAAAAATACAAAAACAATAAACCTTTAATAATTTCTCTAAAATTTGACTATCACTTGATTCCTCTTGTATTCCTCTTGCTAACAATATATAATACATCAGTTATGAACACGAATTGATAACTAATGCTATTTTGGTTATCAGATGACATGGCCAAATACTTTGATAAAATTATGGATAAAAATGGCAAGAAAAATCTTAGGCACATGTCTGCAAACAGCTAGCTACTAGGCATTAACTTGTGTGAGATGCTTAAAATACGTACCTGTGAATGTTGCCATTTGTGCAAGTCTGTTATTTCAATAATCTCTCTTTTTGGTTTGAAAAACTCTGGCACAACCTCTTCTACAGGACAAAACAAATATAAAAGTTTAAAGAAGCTCTCAGGTAGTACAATAACCAAATCCAGAATCACCTCTTTTGAAACAGAAGACTAATGCAGGAATACAAAATCATACATTAAAAGTTGTCAAAAGTGGATTAAATGAGGTGGTGGTAGGTCTCATCTTGTTTATTCAGACTGTTTATTTCCTACATTAAGAGAGGAAGATAAATATGTCAATCTCATTAAAAAATTTGCTCACAACAACCTAAATGGTCACCATCAATAAGCTTTTTAAGCAACTTTAATTGTGAACTTAACACAGTGATAATCTCCATGATACCCATGTGATTCTGGCATCAATCCAATGACCAATAAATTGATATCATGACGTTGGCTCACTTTCCTCTCTAATCTGCTTGATGAGTTTCAACCAATCTATTTTCTATTTTGTTTTCATTTTCCATCTGTCTACATTAGACATCATTTCCCACATTTTCTCTTCCTCTCATTGGTTCTCCTCTTCATCCTTTTACTGCTCTCTATTCTGAATTCCTACTATACTATACTTTATTCAATAAGCTAAATAGCATAAACTAAACAAGCATTTTCTGACTGTTTTTGTACTGTTGAAATAGAAACTCCAGGTGAAGATTTACTTCAGATAAGAAAAATATAAAACCCACGAAATCACAAGTAGCTTAAGAGACATGCTACATACTTAGATTTTGATCTTGTATCCTCAATGGAGAAAGCTGATAAGATAGCACTATTTTAAGAGTAAGGAAAAGTTACTGATTTAGATACATATGGCTCCAAAGGGACTGATTAGCAACCAAAAAGTATGAACATTGTAATTCAATATTACAGGAAATTAAGTTTAAATGATAACCAACAAAGGATTAAAACAATTGATGGGAAAATCCCATTTGTTGGTTGTTTAAACCAAGTCTAAATTTGGAAACAAATAGGCTTTAATGGAGAGAAAATGGTAAGTTAGAAGAACGTGGTGACCAAATGTCAAGAACATTGAAGGAAATATAGTATCTAATAGTGTTAATGAGCTCCAGAACTGCAGAGTAAGACAGGTAACTTGGAAATTTCCATTTTGTTAAGAAACGGATTCCCAGATATTCACTGATATGAGAAGTTGGCAATGTGTCTGCCCTAAATAAAGTTTCACAGTTTTGCCACTTACATATTGATACAATACTTGATCTCAGAACATCTGGGGTCCTATCATTTAAAGAAAATAATTCCTGAGGCAAAAAAAACAGAACAAAAACTTATA
>JAAAKL020003457.1:7227-23122 GCA_010016065.2 Carybdea cf. marsupialis auct. non (Linnaeus, 1758)
ATACCGTTTTTCCTGCCTTTTTCAAGTTCTCTTGCATATAAATGTGCATCAGCCTTTTTGTATTTTAGCATAGATACCGTTTTTCCTGCCTTTTTCAAGTTCTCTTGCATATAAATGTGCATCAGCCTTTTTGTATTTTAGCATAGATACAGTTTTCCCTGCCTTTTTCAAGTTCTCTTGCATATAAATGTGCATCAGCCTTTTTGTATTTCAGCATAGATACAGTTTTTCCTGCCTTTTTCAAGTTCTCTTGCATATAAATGTGCATCAGCCTTTTTGTATTTCAGCATAGATACCGTTTTTCCTGCCTTTTTCAGGTTCTTAAGGCAACTTTTACTTCAGTTATCTTTGAAGAACTAAAATCTGTATACAGATCACAGTCTGCTGCCATAGGGAGGGGGTGGTCAAAAAGAAATTTTCTCGGGTCTTTGATATATTAAGGATGCAGAGAGCTTGTTCCCTCTATGTGATCAGGTTCCTAATACAGGACGTTGTTTTATAATTCCACAAGATTTCCTTGTCGTCTTGAAGCCATGCCCAATGCTGCCCTTCTTAATGCAATTTCTGTTTCTTTTCTTAGCACATTATTTTACATATTTGTGGAGGGTTTTATATTACTTTGTGCCACTTTCAGCGGGCTAAGGTTATTACTTCCTGCCGGCTTGTCTTCTATCCTCAATCGTATTCCAAATCTCAATCTATCGCTTTTGTTTACCAAATCTATTTCCATCCCTCGATACTTTTTGGCAGTGTCAAAGTCAAATACTTTGTTATGTGTTATGTTTTCATATTTTCTGCAAGAGTTCTAATTTCAGTAGGCTCATATGCATTTTTCAGAGCTATATAGTGATGGTGGAGTACTATAAATATCACCTAATTTAGTAAACCATCGTGCATAGAGGCAAGTCAAGGTATCTACAATCTTAGACAAGCTGATGTTACGTTTTTGCTAAGTTTAAGTGTAAACAAAATCAATTACACAAGAAACTTTCCACATAAACAGGGTGTCCATTTCTGGTACAGTTTGTACTCTTTGTACTAATGTACTTAGCAGCAGGGAGAACTGACATGTAAACCTCAAAGATTCTGTTTTGCAGAATTAATAATATTTTGAAATTTGCATATTTCACTTTCCTGAAGATGTAGAACCATGTTATCTCCTCTCGGGAGATAAACAATGTCGAAGCTGAAAGAGGTACGTTCTAGTCTCGTACGAGCAATACTTCATTATCATTACGTCTGTGGTACACTTTGAAGAAAATAGAAACAACAGGCTCCTGACCAGTGACAAGTTTCAAATATTTACGTAGGAAATAGTTGCACTAATGTCGAGTCGATGCAATCATATCAACTGTTTATTTCTCGATTAAAATATGTTTCAGTGTCAGGCCATTCAAAATACTCAAGAAAGTCCAACAGGTTTAGAACACAAGAGAAAGCAAAATGTGATGAATATATCTCAAATTCAAGAGGGATATTTTGCTTAATCCTATATACACTGCATTTTCAATTTCGAGTTTAAGATTAATTATCCAAGAAGCTATGGCATTTTATTTGGAGGAGAAGATCTGCGTTTGTTCAGTGACAGGATCTGATCAGAAACTAGCGTAATTTAGTAATAATGTGATGACTCCCGGTTAGTTGTATTGTTTATTTTGACCAATCAGATGTAAGTAGTGCCCAGAAATAGCGTCGCCATGTGCTTTCAGGGCAGGATGGAAACGTGATGTTGATGTGAAGACAAAGTTGAATTGCAGTTAGTATTGTTGAGGGTTAATCGAAGTTTTTGTGTACGTTTTTAGAAGATTTCTTGTGTTAAATATATGAGAAAAGGTTAATCATCGTCGCAGTTACTTCATGACAGTAACACAAAAATTCTTATGTTCTTTTTAAAATCTTAACCGTCTCAAGCGGAAAGAAGACTTGTTTATCTTTTTGATCGCTTTAAGATGTTGTTAAGTTTGACCGTTTGCCCAAACAACGTGTTTTTTGTTGTTGTCACTTTATAGATATTACACCCTTATACTTAGAGTTTCTTCTCCTTCTTCTTCTTTCGGCATATTCCTTTTAAGGGATCGCCACAACTAATCATCCTTTTCCGCTTTGTTAGTCGTGACGTCCTCCATATCCACACCAGTAACTACCATACAGCATCTAAAAATCTCTTCTACGGCCCTCCTCTCCTTCTCCTCCCTGGGGGTTTCAATAGTAGTACTCTCTTCCCTATATGTTCTTCCTCTTTACTTATTACAGGTTACATCACTTTTTTCGGGATACATTTCCGAAAGGCATGGATTCTCCAAATCTATCATATGTTCTTAACAAAGTTCGCGCAATGCAGGTTGGGTAGCCATAGCGCCTCCTATCCACGTCGATGCCTCGGTGTTTCAACTTTTGTTAGGTAAAAAGGAAATCTGAACGTCTTAGGTCAAATATTCTGATCGTTATCAGTATTGCAATCATTAAATTTGCCAATAATGTCTTGTTGCTTATCAACTTGCTTCCTAAATTTAACGCCAGAATCGCAGTTTCACAAATCGAATCAGTGAAAAACTTTGCTTTTCATCCCATGTGGCTGCAGGTTTCGAAGGGACTTGCGTGTTAACTGATAGTTTAAGTCGTGTGAGTACAAACTCCATGAATTTAGGAAATACACTAAATAGTTTGTAAGAAGGAACCGGATTAAAGGATCTCATAATTTTCTCCCCATTTTTCTCTCTTAAGACTTATTGGCTTATACAAAAGGGTTGTCAAGAACAGAATTGTAAAGTATCTCTCAACAAGTAAGAAGGCTGACATCTATAATGGTGACTGGTAGCAATAGGTTCACCTCATGTAAAAGATTAGTTAGAAAATCTCCGATTTGGGCCTGTTAAGTACTTGCCAAGAGATTATTCAATTTCTTATACTTGTAGCCAAGCTAGTTTGACATGTAAGAGAGGCGAGCATAAAAATTAATCGCTGTTCTAAAATGTCATGTACTCATTTCACATATAAAGCAAGAAATTGCAATTCAAAAAACTGTGGGAATTTCCCCTCTTCATTGTCATAGAGATTGAGGGTCTAATACTGGGGTTTATGTAGTTTCTTACAGATTTCTAAAGCTCTTCTTCATGTTTCATGTTTCATCCACACAAGTAGGAGATGACATTACCATACTTTAGTTACATAGTGTAGCATAATATAAGGCTATAGACAAATGCTGTAATAACATCACAACATATTTTTATCACAGAAAAGGCTGACATTGATGGGGAAAATTGTCATTAAATGGAGCAACAACAGTCTTTCTAAATAACTCAAAATACTAAAGTGCTCCCCTTAGTCGCAATACATATATGTATATATATTTATATATATTTATATATCCATATCTATATCGATATATAGTCTATGGTAGACTTGAAAAAGGTAGAAATTACCGCAAGCTCGTCAGTCGCCTCAGGGCATTTTATGTATTTTATATGATTTTATGATTTTAATTATGCAGTTACTGATTTTATATATCTCTATATATATACTCAAAAAGCCAGCATTCTCCTATGCGTACAAATAAGATATAATACTCATTAAAATACACAATATCTATTACGTTTCGATACTATCTTTTTCAAAATATATTTTGAAAAATGTAATATCGAAACGTAGACGATGTTGTGTATTTTGATGAGTATTATCTACATCTATATATACATACATATGCTCTCCATATATATGTATATGCAAAAATGCTCTTCATATATGTATATATATATATATATATATGGAGAGCATTTTTGTAAAGTTATATCACTTGACCTGTACCAAATGACTTACTGATTGCTTAGCCAATGGCGACATTTGGATTTTTCTGGACTTTTAACAAAGCACCATAGAAATTTCTATAGAAATTTTTCGCCAAAGAAATTTCACTTATTTCACACCGCGCCTCAACAGCTTGATATTACTGAAAACACTTTTTTAGTTTTCACTCCATTGTTTTCTGCAACTTGCTTCAGTATTACTATATTTGGTTTTTTGAAATTGTATCTGTTCATCTATATTTAGCTTTTGGCAGTAGTATTTTCCTTTTTAACGCATTATCAAATCGTTGCAGTGATCTCCTCGTTTACTCACTTGGGCTCTGTATGAAAAATGTTACCAATTATTTCTCCAGCTTTAATGTTCACTGATTTTGTATCAACTGTCTACCGATGTCTTCATCCCGGTGACGCCGGGAAAACCGATATAAAAATCTACGTTGGAGCGGCACTTGCTGCAAAAACACAGACGGTGCGAAAATGTATAGGTATGACCGCTTCCGTCTAATAAGTAAAACTAGGTCTGTCTTTCATTTGACTCTTGTGAAATCGTTCTACATAAAAGCGAGAAGACCCTTCAGTTTTGGACAGAAAGAATTTGGGCTTTTCGGTTAATCACTCAGTTCTACGGACACTGATTGGTCAAAATAACACCTATCTGGCAATCAGAGTTCTGATTGGCTATGAAAACAAAGTTGGGTATTAATTTCATTCCCTCCTCTTCGTGTTGTATTCTGACATATTGTTCTTTGGGGAGTGTCAGACGAAAAAGGCTTTTAAGCACAAAAATTCTTTCGTTACTTCATGGAATTTTAATGTTTGCAAAATGCATTGCAAAATCGTTGCTGATAGTTTCTTTTTACCACTTACAGATACATATAATCCAGATGGTTAAGGACTATGTCATTCACAATTATTTTAAGGGTTAAATCTATGATATTTATTCATTTTTGGGTATATGAGTTCTAAAACGTACCCAGCCCAGTTCCATGGATTTCTTGATTTCCTCCATACTCTCAATTGAGTAAGTATGTTAAACTAATAAAAGGCTCTCACCACAAACGTCTCCGATGGAAACTAGATGTCAAATAAGAAACACTCTACTAGCTTTTTGTTTTCTAGTGTAATCATGAATTCTCTGATACGACTCTTTTGATTTTGTTCTAAAAAAATAATGGATGCTTTCTGTAAAAAATTTGCAATGATCCTCTAAAACACATCATGTTTTTCACAAGGTATTTCTCTTATAAACTATTATAATTTTAGTTGAGCTATCACCCTTTGTAAATGAATTCCACTACGATAAGTACAGTGAAGAGTATTTGCATCTTATTGAAGTGCTGGGAAGGAACATCGATTATAATATTAGTAAGTTTCTTAAATGCATTTTAATTCTGAGGAAAAACACGAGAAGCTTGTAAAGTCTGAGCCTGAATGTCACTTTTATGTAACATTTCATTATTGAAGGTTCTCAACTTAATTTCGGTTTCATAAGATATAGTATTCTTGATGCTTACATGCGCATTCACCGAGTGAAATGTCAATCAAATGAGCACTACCATAGTTGTAATTGTCATGACTGGTCTTTTAATGATGATTTGTTCAAAGGATTTCTTCATTTCTTGAGACACACTGCTCTAAATTCTCTTGAAAAGTTCTTATCCTAATTGCTCTCTCCATGATGATACACCCCAACTTTGGACAGCTTTACTGGCAAGATAGCAGTCCTTTATGTTCAAAGCTGATCATTTTCCACTCTATCTTTATAAATGAATGTGCATAAAGCGCGTAAGTTTAGGTATTGATAAAAAAGAATGCACAGTCCATAGTAAACTGTAGCATTGCAAGAACTAGATTTAATGGCCAAACTATGCATTTAAGGAAGCTAGAATACCCAGAACATTGATCAGTAGGTGATCGAGCTTCAGATTTCATGCAACATTACTATCTTCCAAAATAGTCGATTACTCTTCAATTATACATTACCCTTGCAAATGATCTTATTACCAATACTTGTTTTATATTATGTGGCAACTGTTTTTGAATCTTGATGTCTTTTCATTTCTATCATTATCCCTATCCTCAAACTTTATCTAATATAAAACGTCATTAGTTGATAAATAACAACTTTTTGCGCTCTGGTATTCTAAGATGATTTGGAATGTACGTATAGAATTTGTACCCAGTTCTATCTTATCTATCTATCTTTTATCTCCTTTGCGTTCATTAAAGTTATAGGTTGTGTTCAAAGTTCTCTTTTTGCTTCTACGTAAGAAAAAAAAAGTAAACGTTTATTCTTACCATAGATTGTAGTGTATACGAGATTTAGACTAGAACAGTTGATAACAGTTGAGCAATTTTTCTATCATTTTATTTAAACCTATAGTTTCCAATTCCTCTGTTTGTAACAATCACTTGACCTCTTTCGAATAAATAATGAAAAAACGTTATGAAATCACTTATAACTACTCTTGGAAAAATGTATCTGTTAGCTTTGTATGACAACAAATTTTGAAATGTCATATTTACCTAGAGGTATAATTGCGTCGACAGATATTTTGCTCCGCTAACACTCAAAGGTGGAAAGTGAGGACTCAGTTTTACTTCAATTCTGATCTCCTACCTTCTGGTAACTTTCTTTCGGCTTTCTTAAAAGCAGATGTTTTCGTTCTACATATTTGAATATTCATACTTTTCACCTCCTCTAGGTTCAGTTGTTTGGGATTTTCTAAAATACAGTTTTTGAAAATCTCTTTGCAAAGGCAAATGAATATTCTAAGTCAAGCGTAAGTCGCTAAGTATACTGATGGGAAATGATAGTCTTTCCGACCTGGGCCATTCATAACCGCAGTCTATTTTGAAAATGGTGATTTGGTACTCCGGTAACTGAAGCAGTTCCCAAGAATTTTAGCAATGGAAATGTTAAATGGATCGTTACATGGATGTGATATTTCGGTAAGACAACTATAATGATAACATATTCGATAGATTACTAGCTGCCAGTATTTCAAATATGAAGTAACAAATTTCATTCTCCTTGCCTTTACAGAAAATATTATAAAAATACCATCTTATGAGCAAAATAATGTTATCATTCTAGTCATATTTTGGTAAAAAGGAATGTACCACCTTGATACAAAAGTTGCTGGTTATGAACATCATGAAACTGCAGGTATAGAGAGTCTCGAATCTAATTTCGTAAAGTTAGCTCTACTGTCGATAACTCGCATGTAGCCGTAACGATACACTACAGTCTTATCCTATTGACAGGTTTCCTAACCTTTTTTTACGACAATGCTGATTCGTAACGGTTACAACAAAGCTGTCGTAAATTTAGGGAGATGTTAATTGTGTTTTAATTAACTATATTCTTGCCATAAATCAGCGGTAGTTTCGTAGCTTTAGTAACTCAAGACCATAGTTTGTTGCTGCCTGAAAATATAGACACTATTAAAGATACAATAATAGTAACAGTCAATGTATGAATTCTTCTTTTGCGAACTAAGCTGATAGAATTATGTTTCCATGCTGTACAGAAGTTGAATAGTGGTTTCATTAAACAAGTTTTTCCACACTTTGCTAGCTTTCGATAGGTAGCACGGTAAATCCTGTACAGAAATAAATCGCAACCAGTGGCTCAAGTCTTCGGCGAAACATGTAAGCATCATTGTACATTGTCGTAGATCCATTGCGATAGAGAGGTCGGCTTTTATTGGGCTTCTTTCAAGGACAGTAGCGAAATCTTTGGAGTAATCATGCAACACTCCAAAAGTTTGAACGATATCGTGTTTCTCCTTGTGGAAAACACAATACAGAGGGGTTCATAGTAATTTGCTACGTTATCACTGATTGTTTCCAATTGCTTGGTTGAATTTTCTTATAATATATTTATTGTGGGGAACAGATTATACAACGTACTTAAAGACGATCCACTTGGTAAAAACCAGGGAATAACGATATGAATCAGTCTAAAAGGATGGAAAACACTATATTGTATACGTATACAAAATTTAGAGTAGAATACGTATACAAAATTTAGAGTTTAGAGTAAATTCCAAATCAAATTGAAAATTAAGAAGAATAAAGTGCATTTATCGTTGCAGTTTACAAATAATTGATTTAGTATAAGCAAAAACCTACAAGCTATAGAATAATCTTAACTAGAAACTAAACTGAACACTAAACTAGAAACTGAAAAAGATACTAACCTAGAAACTCAACTTGAAACTCAACTAGAAACTAAACTAGGAACTAAATTAAAAACTAAATTAGAAACTAAATTAGAAACTAAATTAGAAACTAAACGAGAAACTAAACTAGAAACTAAACGAGAGACTATGCTAGAAACTACAAGTTTGTCTTACAAACGTAATAATCATGAGCTCTTGTTGGCCAAAAATGCGGTAGGAAACTTGACGTTTGTAAATAATTAAGGTTAAGATTGCCAACATGGGGGCTGTTTGAGCTGTAGCGGAATCTTCTCAGTAGACTATTGTCGGCATCGCCTTCAATCACTTTCTCACTAATATGAACATATGAACGTAAATGAATTATGTGATCTTCTACTTACGATATCTTAGTCTGATGACATGCCGATATCTATCCTATGTCCAGCAGCTTGTCGTTTAAAACCAGTTGATCGGCGTGTCATTTCAAGGGTAGCTTACAATCTTAATTAATATGCAACCAACCATTTTTCTCTCTAGGCATTACTAGTATTATCAGTAGTTCAACCTAAGTGATCATAGTTTTACTCTTAGTCAGGAAATATTTAACTCTACCCGAAATTATGGAGGATTTTTTCCTATATATCTTAATATTCACTCTCAATAAAGCAAAATATATGCAAACAATATTCCACTACCAGTCAAAATTAGCCTGAACAAAAGCTATGTAAATTGTAGGTTTAAAAACTGTTTCCACAAAATTCTATACTTATCATTTTTAAACTTAAAAACCTGGCTTTACGTTTTGATAGACAATGGTATTCCAATAATCTAATATTGAACCGTTTTCAGACACTAATAAATCTAGATGTGCCTACGACGCGCATTGCACGAACACGACCAATTTGAGACAGAAAAGGATGCTATTGAATTAACTTCCAATTTGTTGACTAAATGTGTCGATCCCATAATTTAATGTACTACTACGCGTCAACAGATTGTGATAGAACGTTCGCCGGTGATTGGTACTTTTATGCTCTAACATATCGTGTTCCGACGTGCGAACTCGCCCAACAGTAATATTGCGTTGCACATGTCAAAGTTGACTTGATGTATTTTGTAGTAGAACTATCGCTTGGTTACAAGGACTTAACTTTATTCTTGTAATTTGTAAATAGGGCAAAGTCAAAGAAAAAATTTTAAAAGTCAAAACCTTCATAAAGGCAGATATCTGAAATTTTGAAGTACACATATGGCCATTACAATTACATGGAGGGACTTCAGAGTTCGTAGATACCCCAAACCGTGCCCACAAGTGCTAATTGCTTGCTAAGCTAAGGCAGTTCAATTGAACTTTAATGTTTAAATTGTAATCATAAGTACATAGCATTTGACATTAAAGTAAGATTATAGTTAAACCTGTGTATACCTTAGCAGATTGTACCACGCTAAAACCTCATTAAATCACGAGTGCAAAGATGTTATTGCCACACGTTACATGGAGATGGGTGAATATTCAGGTATGGCTTTTGAAAACCTACTCCATATAGTATCTCTGAGCATTTTTGTGAGCATTTATGACTCAATGACTCAATGAATTTCCTTCACTAGAAGAAGAACCGTAACAGGGCAGACTGCTACGTTGTCATTCAAACTTGCACGGTGCTATTTTGAATATGAATGGGTACTAAAAAGACTTTAGATTAACCAAAAACCAATTATCATTTCAATTTAGCTCAGGAAACATCTTCTCAAAAATAGATTCGAATGGTTTCGACAATTTTATTTCTATTGAATGGTTTTTCTTTGAAGGTGAAGCATATGAAAATCAAATAGCTTGTGGAAACTATGTTGCTTTCTATACCTGCATGCGCTAGTAATTCAAGGCAAGGTGTCGGAGATGCACCATCTCTTGGTTTTATATCTGTGTCTAATCAACGAACCAACTTTGCTTCGGAAATAGGTAATTTTACACTAAAACTATCTCAACCATAATCGGAATTTGCTACTATTGCAATCTCTTTTTTCCTACTGCATTAATCTTAGTACGTGCCCCTTCCTTTTATTTGTAAAATTACCTGACAGAGTACAAAAGCTGTTGGTAGTTGCTTTGGTAAAATGCTCTTTTATGTATACTTTTGCTCACAAAGAGGGTGCAGAATTAGTGGAAGTAGAGCTCTGTTGGGGTGTAAACTATATACTTGTTAGAAAAAGAACAGGCCTATGTTATAGCAATATTTAACTTGTGAAGTATTACGAATAGTTTAGGACAGGATAAATAAAAGCGCATAATCTCAAGATCACACTTCTTAAATAACGATACATATTGATCAGGTTAGTAATTCTAGCGTTACTTAAATAGAGGACGCTAATGACATGTATTGTACGCTTAAGGAGCTTGGTAGCTTCCCACAGGGATGGGCTGATGTTATTGGTTTTAACAGGGGTATCAACTAACGTAGGTATGAAGCATTTCGTAAAACTCTTGTTCTCCTTAACTTTAAAATGTAAAAGTGTGTATGTGTTTTCTGCTGCTCGATAAGCATTTCACAGTCAAAGAGTATAACAGAAAGAAGATTTTCATCTTTCCAATAGCGGTTGACATCACGCTTTGATCAAAACAATCGGACATGTGAGCATGGTTGCTGTGATTGAACACTTGTGTCAGGTAACCGTAACTTTCGAATTTTTAATGTTTCGAGGAGTCATAACGAGAATTGCGGTCTCGAAGAAACAACAATAGGTTTTTCTATGACAGTACTCCAATATATTTAGAAATACTTTTGAGAAATGTTTTTTTCAAGAACATGCTAACGATGGTATCATAGATACCTTCTGCAAAGTGGCACCCACAAATAACACAAAAACACGGACAAATTCATTTTAAATTAACCTTGTCTCATGAAGTTGTATGTAAACTAGCCAATTGCACTCAATTTTGTCTTTATTATGTTTTAAATTTAAAAGATAAAAATTTACTGCATGTTGTGCTACTCGAGAGTATCATGGAGCGATGTTTCGATAATTGTCAAATTCCGGAGGTATTGTAACGGCATCGCCTTCAATACCAAAAATAGACTTAATTTTCTATAGCTGATTCATCTATTAACAGTGCCTTAGTTCTTGAAGCTTATGGATGAATTTTCGCATAGTCATTAGCATTGATATTACTACGGGCCTACAAGCTATCCCTTCTCAGATTCAAATACACCTTATTACGGATAGGGATAAACTAGTACTAATGAGAGGTAAGGATTATTAAGGATTATTTTGTGTTGTAGTAGATAGCAATGGATTAGAAAACCTGTGTAGCAGGAATAACGTTAAATCTAATGGGTTGAACATGCAGTAAATTCGTGTCAGCGATTACCTTAACTTCTGTTTCTTGGAGTACCTTATACATATAATTCTCTGTATTTCTTATCAGCTATCCTGTCTGTTGCCGTACTAGTTGCGTACGCGCATTGACCAGGAGTATCATTAACATACTTTGTTAAAATGTAGAACAAGTATTGATTTAAGCCTTAATATGTGTAACGAGTTAGTGTTTTGCAATTTTTACACTTTCCAGATGCAAGGACCATTTGGCAAGCAAAAATGTTACCAGAGTACATTTAAAACCACAGCGAGTTTTGATATTATTACAATAAAAATCTTGTCTTGACACGATAAAGTCCAGGAGAAGTAAACCTTTATGTTTTATAAGAACATTCTTATCGCAATCGTTCTCTTAACTGCAAAGACCAAGTAATGACCCTACCTGTTGTTGTTGAAATGAGAAGGAATATCATATCTATCTCATCACGTTCAAAATCATATCTATCTGATCAGATCACAGCATCATATCTAGCTCATCATGTCGCCAAAACATCAGATATAATTTATCACCCTATTGATAAGTTTGTTTGCCGATTTCATGTAATCGTCAGTTGTTCTCTATCTTGCGCGATCAGAGATAATATTTCCTATCGACATGCTTTAAGCGGTCAGGCTCATTTATAGTTTGACCTCGTTACGATGTGCCCTAATTTCTCTTCTCCTTTTATCTATTTTCGGCAATCAAGTATCTTCAGGTAGGGTTTCATCTAAGATACGTTCTTTACATCTAGAAATACAGCTATTGACAAGATAATAGACAATCTTTAAATAGAACAGATATATTAAAAGTTTATTTGCTAGATTTATACAGATTTTACACTGGAAAAGGGATTCCAGATACAGTTTTGTTATTTTTTTAGTTCTTGTTAGTATAAATTTCAAAATATCATGATTATTGTTGTTGTAGCAAAAATAGGAGGTTTAAATATAAATAACATAACATTAGAAACGCAGCCTACAAAACCTCATGGATGTAATCGTGAAAGAAAGTAGAAATTATGGGCTGGTAATTATCAAATGTAAGACTTACACTATAAACATTATCTCAAAGCAAAATATTAAGCCGAAATGTAACAAAGAAATTGATGGGATTGAAATCAAACAAGTAGATAAATTTGAATATATAAGGAGCTTAATAAAATCAAATTCAAAATCAGGTCCAAAATTATGACGAAGAAATGGTATCGCAAAAACAGTACTTGAATCTATGTTTAATGTGCTCACTGCCAGAAATGGAAATAGTCAAAGCTAACTTGTACGTATGTAGTGTTGTACGAAGTGCTTTAATGTATTGATGTGAAACATAGGCCGTAAGAAATGATGAAAACAACTCGAGGCGGCAGAACTGTGGTTTTCACGGAGAATGATGAAGGCCTCCTGGATAAAGGTTTCAAATGATGATATATTGAGAAAAGTTCAGTCTGAAAGACAACTAATGACAAAGTACTGCAGAGATATTGTAGTTCCTTAGGATACGTACTAAAAATTTTAAGGTATAAAATACCCAGTAAAAGGACAAGGGGATAGAGGAAGGCAGAGACTGACGTTTCTTTGTGTTCATAATTAACTGTTTAGGCAGAAGAGATGGGGAAGTTATACAACTGGTAGAAGACAAATCGTTGCATCATGTTGTGACAGCCAATGTTAATATCTGACAAGGTATCACACGAATAAGCGATTGTTGTTGTGACAATAGACATAAACGGGGTCATCGTGATCATTATGATATAGCTATTATCAAAAGCCTTTGTTATAATAATTGCTTTCAGTTTCATGGTTATGGTATATATGGTCATGAACACCGTAGGAACATCGTCTTCATCATCATTATCATATTTAACAACATCATGATCATTATCATCAACATCATGATCATTATCATAGACGTCATGATCATTATCATAGACGTCATCATCATTACAATTAACATCATCATCACTATCACTAACATCATAATTGTTGTCATTACTACCATAGCCTATAGGACTGCAATCGTTGTGATCATCATGTTACCCCCGTCATATATTACAAGTTACATACCTAAATACCAAATAATTATAGAGTTGTTGATATCAATGAAGCCGAGAACCTTCTACCCCTTACGTTACAGAAATTTCCAAATAACCCGGTCTGGAAAGTAGATAAATTAAACTGTGATGTCATTATCATCAATATCATAAATAGTCATGATTTTTAAGAGCTAATACACAACGTCATATTTTCCCCGTTTTATACCTGATTTCCAAATAATTATAGAGTTTTTGATATCAATGAAGCCGAGAACCTTTCTACCCCTTACGTTACAGAAATTCTCAAATAACCAGGTCTGGATAGTAGATAAATTGAACTGTAGTGTCATTATCTTTTCTATCATAAATTGACGTGATTTTTTTGAGCTAATATGTTAAATCTAATTTACCAGCTCTATACTTATGTTTCAAATAATTATTGCTCCCTATGCTACAAAAATTTCAAAATTACCCAGTCTGGATAGGGTTTAGTAAGTAGTTTATTGGATAAAAGTAAATAATTTCGATATCAACAGTCTGTATTTCCTCTTGTTAAGTTTCAGAAGCCTCTAGACTGCGTGTTCCCTCGAGAAAAAAACTTGTGAATTAATTTGAAATAGTCGACTTACCAAGAGAAAGGCACGATGCAGCAGGGACCTGGTATTTGCCACATTTCTTAAAAGATCCGAGAGACTTTGAAAATCTAAGATATAGTTCTATGCACAACAGTTAGATTTTAAACAAGGTCATTTTTTCTAGCATCTGGTGTTACTTGTTTCCATAATATGAAAGCTTAAGGTCCCTCCAGATTAATAAGCAGATCATCGAGTAGATTTTAAACTACGCATAATACTCTGGGAGCTTATTATTTGCCAAAGTTGTGTATGTATGTATTTCCCAACTTCCAAGGGCTAATGTATGCCATCATCTAGACGCTTTTCTCTTCATCCTCCTAGCTATCGGAACATAAAAAGATAATCAGAAAGGACTGATAAACTGTTGCTCAAAACAAGCGGAATTGAAACGTTTTTTGAAGGTAAATCAGAAAAAGAACAGTCTTCTAATAATTTGGTAAGAGAAACGGACTTACATTTCTTACACTTAGACATGTTTTGCGTTCCATTCTCAGCAACACACAACTTTCGTGAACGATTAATGAGAGATTTTGAAGAATGTTTGAAACAAGGTATTTCTTTCTCTTCGGTGAAATTTAAAAGCAATGCTAGTCATGTAAGCTATCGATTTCATAAAACGGGCCTTAATTTATTAGTTTTATGCTTGCTTAGATGTGAATTAAATGGCCAACATTTTATTCTCGTCAGCCCAAACAACAGTAGCAAAGGGTAAAAATTCTTTGCATCTTTGTTCGATGTCGTGGAGCAATCTTTTGTCGTCAAGAGACAACTTTCCCAAGACAATCCTCCATAATAGAACTACACATGGTTTAAATATAAAAAAGCATTTTCTTCCCCGAGAGCTTTTGTCTCACATCATTGAGATATTATCAAATGTAAAATGCTGAAGAAAACAAGTCTTTTATAAGGATAGGTGATAAACAATTTGGAATGTCTGTCAATACATTTTCAATAAAAGATGCATTTAAATAGAAATCGGAGAAGTATATTCAAACGTGTCAAACCTAGAAAAAAAATCATGACTGTAATAAAAGAATATATGAATAAAATTAGGAGGCTTGAAAGGTGTCACGTCGTGTACCAATACAACTGCATTGAGGAAGGTAGGTAGAGCTTCCTATGTCAAATACAAGACTTGTCAAATCTCACCACCTATGCATGACAGCACAAGTGTGAAGGAGGTAATCATCTACGTGAATATAGCAGCAAACTGAATGACAGGAAACTAGATAGTTTTAGTTCTATTTCCAATGCATCATCTACGAGAAATTTTAAAATCGTGGAATCACTACTTATCAAAACTTTTAAACATAACATTACACTGTTTTTTCAAAATGTGAATTACATAAATCGGCCCAAGCCTTATGATTCGTAATGATTCCTCTAAAACGAGCTTTAAATATTCTTACGTGATACTTACTTTTCTCTTGAAAAGGAATAGTGTTTAATGGAGCGCAGCAGAAGAATAGTTGCTTAAAGTTTAAAATCTTAGATTTTCATTGTCTTCTTGCACGATTTCTTTATTTAGTTTTTTTAATGACAGTTATCATCAAAAGAACGTCTAATATTTACCACAGTCATGTACATCAGATTATAGGGCGTTTTGAAACTTTTGATAAAATATTATGAGCCTGAGGATGATTCTTAAATAACCTTAAACTTTGAGAAATTTAAGCCTCGTGATTCTTATAAAAAGAATTCTTATAAAAATCCACAGATTAATACATGTTTTAAGGAATACGATAACGATTTATATTTCTTTTAATAATTCCTTTCTTCTACTTTCGCGCTCGTTTACTTCGTTTTCTTAACTTCTACTACATGCGATTGTACCTTTTACCTCTTATTGTCAAACATTTACCTTTTACCTCTTATTGTCAAACATTTACCTTTTACCTCTTATTGTC